>BHFT01048997.1:0-11531 GCA_004320025.1 Laticauda laticaudata
GGAGCATGAAATTGAGTTTTGTGTCTGTATAAAGAAGTTCAATCTGGGACCATGCTATTTTCAAAAAAGATGTTTTATTTGTATTTTGTATGTGTGAAAACCCAAATAAAAATTTAAAAAAAAAACATGGCTCAGTGTTCAGTTAAACCAACACCAGCATTCTAGAGACCATTATTTCTCCACCACAAGATAGAGGTCTCCCCAGGCACTAATAGCAAGCAGATTTTAGTAAAGTTCAAGTTTTGTCAAGTGGCCAAGTACTGCTCTCCATAACTGATTTGTGTCTTGTCCCAAATCAGACCAGAAGAAATTATTGATATTTGATTGCCATTAGGGCCATATATTAAGAGAAGTTGGTATAACTGACAGAAAAGTTATCTGAAGCAAGTATTTTCTTCATGATACCCCACATCATAGCTAACTATATGGTATAGTTCTTTGTAATCAAATTATTTCTTTATCTCTCTTACTAAATGGAATAATATCTTTATATGAAAATATATTGAATGAATAGACAATCCTAGGACTCTTTGGGAAGATTTAATTTTAATTTTAAATTTTGTTTTTTAAATTAATTTTATAGCATATTTGTAATGGATCCCTTGCCAAATATAAAAAATAGTTCAAAATGGACTGCATTTTTTCTATGACCAGTGTACAGATCACATATGAAAAGCAAAGCTCTGGGAACTGCATCATTTTTAGATCCTTGACTTGATTGAGAAATGAAAATTGCTTTTTTAATTCAACTAACCTTAGTTTTATTTGATTATTGTTTGAAACTATTTGAAGGTTTTATTTAAGCCTTTGAATAGGTGAATAAGTAGTGTTAGGCTAGAAAATTTAATACTAAATAGAGAACTGTTATGCAGAAGGAGAAAATCTTTAGATATGCATATATATTGTCAATGCATATATTGTCAATTTATCGCTTCCCCGAATCTGTGGAAATTTAATAATAGTAATTATTTTTAATATTACAAACTATGTTTAATTGAATTTACTTTGCATATTTGAATTTTTGTTTTAAATGAAGCTTGAAGTTTATGAGGAATGTAGCATTCCATAATTTTGCTCTTTCATAAAAGTAGCAGGCAAAATGGTATTTTTGAAAGCATAAGAATACAGAATAACAGAATTGGAAGACCTTCAATGTCTTCTAGTTTAACTGTGCTCAAGAGTGCAGGGAGCCAAAAAGGCATATATGGGGGAGAGAGACAGGTGGAGAGTATTGAAACCCTATGCAGGCAGCTGGCTAAGTGCCTAATTTTTATCATGTGACAACAGGGATACTTGAAAGCTGTAACTTTGGAAATCAGTCATAAGTACTATTTGTTAAGTACTGCCATAATTGAACAGTTGCTGAACAAATTGTCATAAGTTGAGGAGTTACCTGTATAGATTTTACCTTAAACATTTCCTATCTTAGCTCATTATTATTTTCATCTTATCAGAAAGGCTTTAAATTAAAGGGGACGACCAATCCTCATGATCCTTGGGACCTAATTCCAAGCAAAAACTACGAGATAATCAATCAAATATGAAGGTAGAGAGTAAAGAGAAAGAAAAAAAATACTCAGATGCAAAGTAGGAAATGTAGAACACATACCCAGGGTTAGCCACAAAAAATTAAATGCCTAAACAATAACACTGAAAGTTTAGGGAACAAACAGGGTGAACTTCAAATACTAGTACAAGAGGGCAAGTATGATATAGTTACCATTACAGAAACTTAGTGCAATGAAACTGACTGAAATGTATTGATAGAAGGATATAAACTATTCAAAAGAAACAGACCTAACAAAAGAGGAGGTGGACTTGCATTGTATATTGAAGATACTTCTGTACAGAGATGCATTCAACAAAGGTTGAAAAGCCTTTTAGAATTCACATGGATTAACATAAAAGGAAAAAAGAATGACTTTGCCATAGATACATACTACAGGCCACTTAACCAAGTGGAAGAAATAGATGAAGTTTTGCTGAAACTTCATAAAAAATAGATGAAAATAGATGAAGTTATCCAACAACAAGGATACAGTTGCCAGAGGCTTTGCTTTTCACATCTTACTTTGAAAGAGCTAATTTTAACAAACTCAGAGCTTGGGAATGAATCTATGGATGAAAATCATCAAGGGGAAATCAAGTCAAGAAGGAAATTCTGAAAAATGTTATTATAAAAGCCAGTACATTTCAATACCACTGAGGAGGAAAAAAAAAGTAAAAAAAAAACCCAGCATGGTTAATAAAAACTCTCGGTAAACTGAAAGACAAAGGGGATAAGTATTAAAAAAAATGGAAAGAGGGACACTTAACTAAGGCCAAATACCATCAGCCAGAACCTGCAAAGATGAAGCTAGGAAAGCTAAGCTTCATTCTTTGAAAGCTACTTCATTCTTTGAATGAAGTAAGAATTGCAACATATATCAAAAACAATTTAAAAAGTTTCAACACATAACACCCCCCCCCAAAAGGTCAAACAATTGGTCCACTAATGGGAGAAAACAGCAAAGAATAATGGGCCATAGAGAGAAAACAGAACTACTTAATTGATACTTTGCATCTGTCTTCATGCAAAAAAACCCCACAACTCTACTTATCAAAAGCAGAACCATAAATAATAGGTTAGGAATGCAAATTAAAATATGCAAAAATAAGGTAAGAAAATACCTGTCAGCTCTAAACGTATTCAAATCAGTATGTCCCCATGGACTACATCCTGAGTTCTGAAGGAACTAACAGACGTGATTTCAGAACTATTAAAACATATCTCAAAGTTCTTGGAGCGCCTGAAGATGGAAAAGAGCTGTTATGGTTCCCATCTTCAAAACAATCAAAGCAACAAATCTGTGAAAACCTAGATGCAAAAGTTAAACCTACTTCCTGGCAAGCTAGAAAAATGTGGTATAAACAGCACCACCACCAGATGACTGACAAATCATAGTCTGCAATGGAACTACATTTACAAAGAGGGAAGTAAGCATTGGGGTGCCCCAAGATTCCCATTTTGGGTCCAATATTCTTCAATATTTTCATAAAAGATGTGGATGAGGGAATAGAAGGGGAACTCATATGATTTGCAGATAACACTTAGCTGGCAGGAATAGTCAACACCCCAGAAGACAAGCTCAAGATCCAAAAAGACTTTGATAGACTTGAGCACTGGGCCCTATCTAACAAAATAAAATAAAATATTGATAAAAATAAGATTTTACACTTAAGCAAGAAAAAATAAGTGTATAGGTATAGTCTAGGCAAAACTTAGCTTAATGCCAATAACTGTGAGAGGGATCTTGGAATCCTAGTGGACAGTCACTAAAATAATGGGATTTAAGTGATTGCCCACTAGAGTCAATAGTGTGTGTGGCAGTAGCCAAAAAAGCTAATATAATCCTGGAATGCATTAGTAGTATGTGGGTATGCATTAGTAGTGGGATAAAATCAAGATTGCATGACTCCCATGCACCATCCATCTGCACATGTGCATGTGATCCCTCCATGTGCTGTGCGTCTCTGCGTATGCGCCTGTGACCTTAGCACATGTTGTGCATCTGTGCATGTGCCCATGTCTCCCGTGTGCACCTCTGTACGCGCATGCGCGCCAGAAACCCGACAATCATCTGCCAAGTGGTGACATGCGTGCATGTACAGTGGGGCTTTCACATTCCGGGGGAAATGGCTCTGCATGTCACTTCTGCCACGCGTGGCATAGGTTCGTCATCACGGGTATAGGGTCTCCTGCTTGAGTAGGTATTGGACTAGAAAACTTCCAAGGTCCTTTCCAACTCTATTACTCTATGCTTTTATGTTCTATTTCAGGAGTGTCAGACTCAAGGCTCATTGGTTGGATCTGGCTATGGGGTATTTGATTCTGGCCCACAGGGCAGCCGTGGAAATGCCGAAGTGCCTCTGCCAGCAAAAATTGAGCTAGAGATAGTTGCATGCAGCCCTCCTAGGCCCTGTTTTCAGCCTGGAAAGCCTCCTGAAGCCCTCTGTGAAAATGGAGCCTGCAGGGGCTGTGCATGCATGTCCAGGTTCTGTTTTCATTGGCAGAGGGCTTCAGGAGGCCAATGATATGGCTATTTGAGTGCAGACATGCTACCTCATTGCCAATCAATTGTGTTCATATGTTGATAATTTCCAGTGCTTCCTACCAGTTTCTTACAAGAAAGTCAATGGGGTGGACTTCCGGTTTGCAGGGCTTCAGTGGCAGCAGGAATCCGCGATCGTGTGTGGTTTCTGCTTGCGCCCGCTGCTGGAGTGCCCCAAGCCAGCCAGCTTCGGGGCTAAAGCCACCCCGTAGAGGTGGCTGAAGATAGGGAAGACCTGGCAGGGTTCGAGAGCACCGCATCTCCTCTCCCCAGCAGGCTCAACTCCCTTTTCCTAAGGCGGTAAGAGCGGCAGTCAGAAATGGCCACCACAAAGAAGCACTCATCCAGAAAAGAATGTGCAGGAGGAAGCTAAGAGGTGAAAGTTTTGGCTGACCAAAAAGATAAGAACAACATTCAAGATTTCCTGGAATTTAAACTTTTTTTAAAAAGATACATTTTTCCAAAGAAGATCTGGAGGCAGCAAATGAAAGTGAAAAGGGAAAGTTGTTTTTCTCACCCTCTCCTTCCTTACGATGACAGCAGATGAATGAGAAATCGGAAAAGCCTGCTTTGGCATCAGCAGGTAATTAAACTGGAAAATTAAAGTCAAGGGGACAATAAAGATTTCTGATCACTGAAAAAACTTTTTCTTCTTTGCTGTAAGTGGGAAGGAGAGGAAAAAGAATAAGAGTAAGATTTGGCTGGAGGAGACTGCTTGGAATCTAAAAGATTAAAACTAAATTGTAACAAGACTTCCAAAAGATACATTTTAATTGAATTTTGTAACTGAACTGCAACCCAGGAAGAGAAAGTGAAAAAAAGAAGAAAGTGTTAAAACAATAGCTTGTGTGTATTTGGACTAATTAGTGACTTTGGGACTCTTGGAACTATATTTGAAGGATTAAAAACATTTGGGTGGTTGTTTAAAAATGTCTACAATGGCATTACTGGTGGATGAACTGAAAATGGAATTCAAAAAATATAAAGAAGAGGAAACAGAAGGGAAGGGATCTTTTGCTCCATTTTTCATTTTTTAGAAATGGCGATTTCTACTTATGAGAAACTACAAGAACAAGAAGATTGGGACAAAGAAGAAGCCATCTTTAATGAACAAGTAACTTTATCTGGGGAAGAAAGGGGAAATGGGGGAAGAGAATGGAGAATTTAAGATCCAAAAAAAACAATCAGAAAAGGGAAAAATAAGGTGAAAAGTAGATATAATGTTAGAAAGCAACAGAAAAGAGGAATACAGAAGAGGAAATGAAGATGAAGAGACAAGGGTAAAAAGGGTAGAGTGGAGAAGCAAGGGAGGAAGGAAGGAAAGAAAAACTATAAAGGTTTGAAATAAGCTGTAAAGAAACAGGACTTATTTAGAGATAATGGTAAAAATACAACTGAAAAAGAGATTTTGTACAAGTACATAAGACTGTATTGTATTGTATGAGAATAATGTTTAGAAAATTTGGAACATATGATTATAAAATGGGATAAAATATTCAGTGCAATTTAGTGGAAATCTCTCCTTTTTTAACAAAATAAATTAAATGAAATATGAGAATTGATTTAAGAAGGAATGGGAACATTTTAATTACACAATATCTTAAAATATAAGTGAAATGGGGGGGAAGTAACTGCAAAATTTATAAGTGTTCCCATAGAAGCATGATACTTATGTGAAAAGGAATGTATAAAATGTTTAAGATTTAAATGAATATTAATTTTAATGATAGAGTTTAATTGGTATGGATTGTTGTTTTAATTATATTTATATTTTACAATTTTTTCTTTTTTTTAATATAGTATGTAGCTTCAGAATGTACTAAAGTAGAATCCGAATGAAAGTTATGTATTATTTTAAGTGTTAAATTTAGGGGAAAGATATAAAGGCGCCATACTCCATCAGTTATTACAGGAGAAATTTTGTGTTAATGAGAAAAGATAATAAACAGCTGAAACAGGACAAACAAAGGATATAACTTTTATGATTTAAATTGAGATAAAATAAATACAATAGAATTTAAGAGAGTGAAAAGAGGGGAGAAGTTATATAGAATAGTATATAAAAAGTTGAGCATGAACTTGAATTTATGTCTGTACGAAGAGATGTAACCCGGGATCAAGCTGCTTTCAAAAAAGATGTTTTATGTTTCTATGTTATGTGTTTTGTTTGTATATGGTTGTGTTTTTAAAAATCAATAAAATTATGGGGGGAAAAAAAGAAAGTAACAGGGAAGCCAACAGGAAGTGGAAAATTGCTCCTGCTTTCAGTGCTTTTCTGCTACCTGTAGTCATTCAGTTTTTCTATTAAGATGAAAATATTTTTGAAACAATGACCCAATAGGTCATGAGTTGTCGAGCACAGCAGCGGTGGGGAGGAGAGGGGATAGTCCCACTTACATGTCCCTGGTTCCAATAGACCATAGTCCAGTACTTGGCCACTAATCGGGGTTCAGGATCACTGATCTAACATATTAGTAAAACCCTTGTCTTTGATTGTTTGTACCTCTAATTTGAGTGAAATGGCGTATCACAGGGCAATAATTTTTTAAAAAATAAACCTGCAATACCTGCAAGGAGCAGCTGTCCTGATTAAATGTGGACAATCTCATGATCTCTTCTTTCTCTGGATAGATTTCACTGGCTAGGCTTCACCTTTTGTCCACCAGTCTCTGTGTAAAGTGTGTCCCAGCTCTTTCAGGAATATCTAGCTTGCCATGTACACACATATCTACATATATATGAATCTAAGATATTCTTGTGTTCACATCTTCAAGAAAGAAGTATACCTGCTAAAAACATTTGGCATATCCTATCTAAACAATTTAATTATAAAGGTGAATTGATAAACAGCATATTTATAGCCAGATTTTCCAGTTCATTTATTAGAAGCATGTGCTTTAAAGCAGTGGTCCCCAACCTTTTTTGTACCAGGGACCAGTTTCATGCAGAAACACTTTTTCAAGGACCGGCAAAATCAATTCTTCCCCAATAGTAAAGGGCTTCTTAGCTTTAGCTAATACTAATATAAAATATATATTTTAATCACGATTATTCATTCTTTGCGGCTCGATACAAAATGATCCATGGACCAGTAGCGGTCCAGGGCCCAGTGGTTGCGGACCCCTGCTTTAAAGTATATAGTCCCAATGTCTACATGTACCTACCTGAACAGCTCCAGAAAGTAGTCTAGCTAACTTGACTGATGACGTTTAGCAAGTAGTTATAAGGAATGAAATATCTTCAGAAGTTGCATCTGAAATGTGAAATGTTCTACCATTTTGGTATCAGACAGAAAAAAATATTTTAATTTTTTCAGATATGATGCTTTATTAAATATTAGGACTTTGTATGCTTTATTGGTTAATTTATCTTTTAAATCTTTTAATTATTACTATAATTTGCCCTTGCAGCATGATTGTAAATAGATGAATGAGATCAAGAAACAGTTTTTCTCACTGCCTCAAAATTATTATTCTAACGTGTATCTACCAAGATTGATTAATATTGTATAGAACACATGTTTTATATTCTATACTAAATTGCAGTACAAGCACATTTATTTATTTATTGTAATTATTTTTATATTTTTAGCTGTAAGACAAAAATGTATCCTGATAATCTTCCTACAACAAGTGTTGTAATTGTTTTTCATAATGAAGCTTGGAGCACTCTCTTGAGAACTGTTCATAGTGTAATGAACAGATCACCAAGACATATGCTGGAAGAAATTATCCTGGTAGATGATGCTAGTGAAAGAGGTAAGAATTTATCATTAATTGTATTAATTGCCATTTGGACATATTTTTTAGATTTAGACTTCTCTTTCAGAATACATTTGTATCTGGAGAGAGTTTGAAATCTCCTTTGATTTTGGTGGTTATGAAGGAAGGTTGCAGGTCTGCCATTGGTTTGTGTTACATTTGTATCAGGGCAGATTGAAAACCAAAGTTATTTTATTTCCAGAATCAATCATAGCGCAATACATTATCCATGCTTGCCTGCACTAAGAAAAAAACCCAATCATGCTATTTCTCTTCTTTTAATTAAATTTTATTATAAGATTTCCCCCCTAAATTGTTAAAATCTTGTGAGATTGTCAGTTTTCATAAGATTCTGATTTTTTTCATCTAGACTATAGAGTTCAGGCAGAGCTACAGTACTGAAACATACTTACCTTTGGAAGAAACTGACAAGTGCAATCAAGTATGTTTCAGTACTGTAGTTCTGCCTGAACTCTAGAGTCTGGATGAAAAAAATCAGAATCTTATGAAAACTGACAATCTCACAAGATTCAGGATGGGAATTGTGCATCCATCCTGACCCTACTGGATCTCTCAGTGGTTTTTGAAGCCATTGACTACAGTATTTTGCTGGATCAGGTCTGGGGACTGGGAACAGGAGCTCTGTTTTGAAATGATTTTCCTTTCTTTGTAGCTGGTACCAATAAGTACTGGTGGAAGAAGAGTGGTCCAGTCCTAGGCACCTATTATGTGTTAGGGCTAAAGTTACTGTCCTACTTACAGTAACATCAATATAAAGCTGCTGGAGAGATCATCAGCCAGCATGGAGTTCAATGTCATCAGCATAATGGAGTGGTAATGATTCCTTTCCCCTTCCTCCACAGGATCAGGAGTATTGATATTGGTGACTCAGGATGAGGTAACATTCCCATAGACGTTCCAAAGGTGCTTTTTTCAAGAAGTAACTGGACTTTTTGGTTTTTTCTTAGAAGACATTTCGCTTATCATTCAAGAAGCTTCTTCATTCTAAAGAATGAAAGTATAAAAGCGAAACATCTTCAGAGAAAAACCAGGAATTCCAGTTGCCTCTTGAAAAAAGCACCTTTGGGATAACCAGGATCTGGATGACTGAGAATTTTCATAGACATAAAAGATAAATATTTTGTACCAGGAAGTTAGTTCTCAGTCAATGAAATCTTGTAGTTAATTGTTTTTATTCAACAATGAAGATTGCAATTCAGGCTATTGGTTATCAACTTTTAAGTTGTATATGGCAGAGGGCTATATTATTTGAAGATCCATCTCTCCCTGTGAGTATCCGTCCATCCTACTAAGTTAGATAGGTTGGGTATATTCCACGTACCACGTTTCCTTAAATGTTGCTATCTGATAGAAACTTGGAGGTGTGACTTGAGTGACTTTATCAATCCTTTGGAACAAAATCAAAGAGATTCCTATCTTTTTAGTTTTTCAGAGGCCTATGAAAACTTGACTATTCTCTTATTGTCTAAGATAGGGGTTGAGCTGTGTTAATGTTTAATCTGGCATCTGGGGGAAGGATACCTTTGTTTTTAATTACATTTTATACATAATTGCAAACCACCAATAGTTATTGTATAAAATAGGCCACTATGTAAGTCCTGTAAGTAAATAAATGAATGTGGGTAGATGATATACTTGTATTAACATTGCATTCTTCGACTGATGAAATATCTATGGATAGGAGCAGCCTAGGAAATTGCTGTGGAATGTTGTAGCAGTCTGTTGAGTGCATCATAGTATATTAGTGTAGTTGGATGAAGGTAGATGAAGTTGGGTTGTATTGGAATGAAGGATGAATATGTTTGGAAGCTGAGGGTGGGTCACACTTGGGGATGGTGAAATTATTGGTTTGGGTGCAACCTTGCCTTCTATATTGATTGCTGATGCCAGGTGATCAAATATTCAATGCATCTGTATCCGGTTGTTTTTATTAAATTCCAGATCAGATTATATGATAATTTTATTACATTTATCAAAGTATGAAATACAAATAAAAATTAAAATAGTATGAAAATGGGAAAGAAGAAATATAGGTAAAAGAGGAAAAAGAAAAGCATTGACATCCAATTCCTTTTTGTGTAGTAGAATAAAATAATAACAAATCACCTCAAGTTTTTTACTTTTACATACTTAATATGTACTATCCATTTCTATAACAACAAACATATCTAAACAGCAAAAACCAAAGTCAAATACGAATCTTACCTCAACGTTTATTTTATCACAAGTCTACCGAAGATGGTAAAACGTTCGTTATTTTCATTGATACTTCCAACATATTGTAAGGAGATGACCAGGCTGACAAGGAAAAGGTTAAGTAGATTCAGTATGGAATCTTTTCATGCTTACAAGAGATCTAAATCTAGCCCTCGTTGAGTTCCACTGACCCTTATCTATCACCAATTTGATCTGACTGTTAGTTCAGAGTTTGTAGTAAGCTAGCATGGATTAAAGTTGTACTCATTTAAACAATCAATCTTGGTTTCTGATTTCTTGTGCCTGATGCATGTATTTGAAATATCATTATACATCTTTGACAATTTATTGCCTGTTAAATACCAATGGTATATCATTTTATAAAAAAAATTAAATTATAGTATAAATTTTAAAACCTTCACATGTTTTTCCATTGTTCAAGCATTATATTATACCCAAAATGCTTTGCACATTGAATTATGCAATGCTTTGTATATTCATTCTTCTAATTCAGTTTCAATAACAATTTATAAACTTTGGCAATTGCTATTGAGTGTTACATGTTTCCTTATTCATTCTTTGATCATGATTTGATCATGAATGAGTCAGCTAACCTCCCAGAACGGTATGAAGTTGCTTTTCAAGTTTGGCATCTTTTGGAATGCTTTGATAGATTCCAGAAACTGTTCACAGATATCGATTATGAAACCCTTTGGTTGAAGTTGTACTCTATGGAACAGTTGGTTTAGTGCTGTTCTTCTTGAATTGCTAGATTTGATAACCAAATTAGTAACAAAATACCTGAGACTGCTAATTTTATGGATTTCAGTTTTTCAGGGTGATAAAGAATCTAGAATTCAGTTTAGATCTGGTTTTTTTCATTAAAGCAGTTCTGACATGAGTTGATATGGAGGACTTTAATATTGTCATGATTGGATCATTCTTTGATTGTTTTTAGTCTTGCCTCTATTCTCCCTTTCTATAAAAAAAATAGAATCTAATAGATTGGTCCATCCCAAGTGATTTAATGGGTACAGAGGTCCTTGTGGTGTTTTTAATGGTAATCTGGTGTCATGATCAACTGAGGCACTATGCATTTTATAAGGGTCTTAGATCTGATTGCTCCTATATAGCATCACTCTGGATGAATCTTGGAGTGCTTCTTGATTCTCTGATAAGAAGCATCTGAAGAAACCCTCAGAGCTCTGTTAGAAAGAGCCAAAGATTGAATCTGATAAAGCACAAGTAAGAATTTATATCAGGGATTGCATAGTGGAGATGAATGGCAATTCATAGCTATTTTTCCACTCTTACTGTATTCTGGAGATGGATTTCTCCTTGCTGGGAAGGGAGGAGTCACAGGTTGATCTGCAGCCATTATGAGAAGTAAAGGCTAGGTCCCACTGGCCGACGGATGCAAAACATATGCAAAAAGGACACAGTGGACAAGCAAAATTTCGGG
>BHFT01048998.1:0-73204 GCA_004320025.1 Laticauda laticaudata
TTTTTTAAGCCAGAAATAAATTCTAAAGCCGAATAAAAACTTAAAAGAAAAAAGTTATTTAACTTCTCAGTAACATCTGGGGGGCATCCAGGAATTTTTTAAAGTTGGAAAAAGAAGAAAAGGTTGTCTCTTTGTATAAGTAAATGCATTTTCACTTCTGAACCCATCAGTGGAAGAATATCTGGTTCTCAAGTAATATTTAGTTTTCTGGGTCAAATGGGAAATGAAAACCTATCAATAACCAGATTCAATTTCTAATTGTATACCCTGTGTGCAGGGATAAAATTCATAAGGTAGTCTTGACTTACTACCACAATTTAGCCAAAAATTTATCTGTTGTTTAAATAAGGACATTTATTAAGTGGAGTTTTTGCCTTCATTTTACAATATTTCTTGCCATTAGTTGTTAATGAATCACTATGATTGTTAAATTACTAATGGGTGTTTACTGATCTGGCTTTTCCATTGACTTTGTTTGTCAGAAGGTTGCATAACATGATCCCAGGACTTGTGACTAGTTGATAAATATGAACCAATTGGCAAGCACCTGAATTTTGATTCACGATTGGGTACTGCAAAGCAGTCATAATACCTTTTTTCGTCTGCGCGTCTGTAACATTTTGTGTGATTGCATGACTGTCTTTGTAATTCAAGGACTCTCCGTATCTAGTGGAACCTGACTTCTCCTTGTGTTGATCTATGTTCAGTATTACTGGAATCGTTCATAAACTATATATATGCTGTGTGTGCCCTTGTCATTGTAACTGTGTATACATGTTTATAATTCCTTTTTTCGTCTTTTTTTCCTGCTATTTTTATGTGGGGTTTTTTCCTATTTTCTCCTTTTTTCCCACATTTAAAGCGTTAGAATGTGAAATAAGTTATTACGTTGGACTTGGATAATTGTGTGAAATATCCCTCATCAATCTTAAATAGTTTCAGCTAATTGAAAACCAACGTAACTACCGAACATACTTGATTTTTAAGCCAGTTTAACAGCCAAAAATGTTCTCATTCTTCTAATGAAATCATTATACTCTGTTTCCTTCTTTGTGCAACTAAATTACTGCTTGTTAAGGCCCTGCTTTTACTATTAAGCATTGAAACACTAACAAATATTGATTCATAAATTTTATTTACACAAAACTTCTTTGGTTTTTCAGTTTTATTTAAAGACCAAAATTAGAGTAAAATCTGAAGATATTGACAGAGTTGTGTTCATGGAATCTTACACTTGCTTCTCTGCTTGTCTGGTTCTTCAAGATTAATCTTAGAGCGAAGCTCTCATACCGCAACACATCTGTTATTAATGTACCTCTCTCAAGACCATAGTTTAACATTACTGCCAGTGTCAATATACATTCTCTCGATGTTTGCATAAAATAACATATTGCTTTCTAAATACTCGAAGAAAATGCTCAGCATCCTTATCTCCTTTCTCCTGTGCGAAGTGTGCACAAACAGTCCATTTGCCTTGGGAATTCCAGAAAAGGCGTTCCCATCTACCAGAAAGCTCGAGATTTCAAGCAGCAATGAACATCTTCCAGAATAGTATCTCCTCGCTGAACTCCTAAGGAACAGGCATGGTTTCATAGCAGAGAGTCTTTCTGAATAGACAGGTCCTGACGTTACTTACAGTTTTAAAGGTCAGATATTAAATTGTGCTTATTCAGCTGTTGTGTCTGTTTTGGCAACTGAAGTTCAGCTTTGTCCAGAACCAGTTAAGGTTGCTGGCGAGGAAATGGGAAAGTTGAGTTTCTCTAGCCCTACCTAGACATAAATGTCAGCTGGTGATCTTGGGCCAGTTATTGTTTTGTCAGGCCATAGAAACCACTATGAAAATGATTTTCAAATGGGCTGGATGTTGCAGTAATATTTTGAAATGGTGAATTATACTAAATGCAATATACACACACAAATGTATGTTTTTGCAAATGAGATTTGCCTGTTGGATACAAATTGTATTGTTAGGCTAACAACAAGCTCAGAGTTCACTCCACATTAGAGCTGGTGTTTTAAGAAGTATAATTTCCTTAACTTGATTAAATCTGTAGCCAGTGTCTAATTTATTTTCTTTTATTTTTCTTTAGATTTGCAGGAAAGACCTGCTTCTTATTAATGCCACAGGAGCTCGGACCAAAGGAAACTCATTGAGTTTCTTAAGGCCTGAACCACATCCATGAACACAGTTGCCTTCTGAACATGATTTCTTCATTTACTTTCTACGAGCAGCACAGCTGCGCTAATTCCAAGCATTCATAACTATGTCCCATGAGCAGTTAGGACGACTTCTGAGATACTGAATATACGCCAAGAGCATTTATCCCATGATACTATGAGGAAGTGGTACCAGAACCTCAAACTCCATTCTGCAAGGAATTTTGCCCAACCCAAGGCTCATTGTTAAGTGAGACCTTCTGCTGATACGGAAGAAGGCGTTCAAACCAAGGCAGTTACTTATCTCGCCTGGCCAACGTCTAGCGTTATGTACCTCCACCTTATTTCCGCCAGAAAGTTCTGGCCAACTCTTTGGATGATGTCTTCAAAGAATCATTAGCGTTCGTGAGAGTTTATAAGTGTTTCTAAGAGCTCAAGCTTCTGCCCAGGCTTACTACTTCTAACACACTTAGAACTCGGAAGGTACAGAAGCTCCAACACCTGATTCCTGGTCCTCAGGATTTAGCTTTCCTTAGAAGACGCTGGGTTTTGGCAGGTGTTTCACCAAAATCCTAATGCTGAGTCAGAACCTGGAATTACAGACATCATTCTGAAAGTAGAAATGCAGGTTCTTGGCTGTGATCTTCTTTTGAGAACAGATGTACACCTTTGCTTTTCAAGAAGGAGAAGAGAAGGAGAGATGAAACGGCAAGGAACTCTACCTCTGAAAACATCTGCTAGATCCGTTGCATCTTTTAGGAGAGAAGATCTGCTGGGATGTTACCTCTTGAAGCACAAAGGATCCCTCAGGCCATGGCCATCAATACTGCAGTTACCCAGTTGGTACTAATATCTGCTGCTTCGGGGTCAGGAGTCAGTGCCTCCTAGAAGAAATTCAGGAATATCAGGAATGTTCCTGGCTCTCTTTTTCGTTTCATGCCACCAACCTTGGGGTGGAAATACACTTGTCCGACAATGTTATGATAACTGTAGTATATTCCATCAAGCTGAATCGTCAACATGGTAAAGATAGTGACAAAATTCAAAATACCACCTCAAGAGATCAGAAAAGCTACAGAAAATAAAGGAGGTAAAACAGGTATTTTTTAATCATGAATGACGATTTAATTATACATTTTTATTTGGGCAACGATCCGCTACACAATAATTAACAATATTGAATATCTCGAGATGTGCCTCGATGTATCTCGCATTAATGTTCGTATATATCAGCAAACAGTTTAATTGAGCGTTATTAAACAATTTTTTCTCACCTCTGTTCAGTCTTCTGTTCAGAGACTCAGAAGAAGGGAAGAGGACTTATGTAGGATTTTTCAAAATGTCCTCTACATTGCCATTAATCTCTTTATTGAAGCCAGTAAATGTGCTGAAGTCTGCAGTATGTTCACCAGGAATGTATGAAGAAAAGTGGCTACAATCCAAGATTAATCAGGTAAGACTTCATTTTTAAAATCACAATCAGGAAAAATAGACTAGTTTGAAGTTGATCACAAAAAGGGATTGTTAAGTGTAGTTGGAAAACAAACTGAAACTGTCAAATGTCATCGTAAGAGTGTCAGGAGGTCTTGAGTGCTCCCTGAGCTTGCTGCAGTGTGTGTGTGTGTGTGTTTCCATTACGTGCACTGATGATTGTACTAGTTTCGGGCTATGAAACATCTGGCAACCGACAACAGCTGCATTGGCTTAACATTCACTTCTTATGGCTGTTTACAGTGACTACTGGTTAGGGCCTGTTTAAAGTTTACTGTTTTACTGCCAGGGAGGGGTGAGTGCTTAGCTTGTCCGGGCTTATTATGGGAAATACTGAAGCATCTAGCAGACAAAAAATTGCTTAGATTTCATTCAGAGATGGACTTATTACTGGGTAAAGGACTGTAGAGAAGCAAGGTTTTGTGTGAGACAAGTATGAAAGCTATAACTCTGGAGATAGTGGATGGGATCCTATTTCTAACTGATATAACGCAGAATTTCTTCTTCGTATTATATATACGTGTTCCCTCTTCTTGGTGAACAGCTACCCAGGAGGTGACAGTAGTACTGAATCATGCCATTAATATCACTGAGGAAAGAAGTGGTTCCCCTACTGGACCCAAACTATATGAACGTTTAAGGGAAAATTCCAATGGTTAGAGTAATCAAATAGGTCTCGCATTCACGAAATTAATATATTTGCCTTCCACTCTTTGTGACGAAGGTTTGCACTGGGCAAACCCCATTTGTGTTGAAGATTGGGCATAGGGGACCTCCTGTTCTTGAGCAGTATGGATACCTCTCCAAGATTCCATTTTCCAACTCTCATTTTATATATCCCTGTTGTCTAGGCGTGTCTGGCTCATCACAGGTAGTTCGCTCAACTCGTTCACTTGGATTGATTGTTGTTTGCCGCCCTCTCTCTCTCACTCGCACTCAATGCTGGAGTATGTGAGATTACAGCATCTCCCCTCTCTCTCTTTGCTCTCTCGTATGAGGTGGTGTGGGATGCCTCAGCAGGACATAATCAAAAACTAGCACCCATGTCTTTTCAACAAGAGTTTCAAAGAGCATTTCCAAAAATTCATTTAGAATTTTATTTCATGTGTAAGAATACATCAAATAACATATGCTGAGATTATATATGGTTAGAATTACACTTAAATACTTGTTAAATTCATAATGCAAATCTTTTTTTTTCAATACCACAGTGTGTATAGAAACACAATAGAATGGGCGACTGTAAAATGTTTATTTTGTTGATCTTAACTGCAACAATTAATTTAGCCTTAAAACATAATCTGAAAACCAATCACATGGACACTTTGAGATGGGTATTCCTAATTTCTCTACTCTTGCATAATTTCTTCTTAGATCTAGTTGTAAATATAGCAGTGAAATTTAGTTTTCTGTTTAATGATGTCATTTTTCTGCTTAATTGCTGACCATTCTGAATGTTTTCAATGCAAGGCTAAACTAAAGCCAAAAAGTATAACTTTTTCCCCTACAGGTATTCATTGAAACGTTAACTACCTGTGAATTGTGCTAAAGAGTAAGCTTCAGCTCAATCTTGACAATTTTGATACCTGATCCATGAATTTCACAGATGACTCTCTCGCACAAGTTAGTTATTTGGCAAATTTGGTAAAGTGTCAGTTCAGTGCTTGTACTCAGGATAGTTTTTTTTTCCAACTCTTGGAAGAAATAATCTTTTGTGACAGACAGTTTGTGTTGCCTGATATGTTGCTAGCTTTCAGTCTAGATGCTTAAATTATAAACATGTAAAATACCTTTCAAAAAATCTCCTTACATTTAAAACACAATCCTTTTTACAACCCTTGTAATCAAGGGTCTTGGCAAGTTTAAGACTTGTGGAGACTCCCAGAACTCCAGAATTTCCTGAGCTAACATGATGGAGAAGAAATTCTGGGAGTTGAAGTCCTCAAGTCTAAAGTTGTCAAGTTTGAAGACCCTGCTGTAACCTTAATTCTGGAAGAGTCGGGGGTGACTAAATAAGAGCTTAGTGTTCTACTGGCTAGATGCCCTTTCCTGGAGCACGTGGAGGTACACAATCAGATATTTATTCTATTATACTCAGCGCAGCACAGATAAAAGTAATCTGCAGCTAAGTCTAAGGATTATTCGATTCTCAACATTCTGAGTGGGATGGCAAGCATCTTTATCACTAAGGGCATCACACTGCTGTGAAACTCCATTACACATATAAACATTGAAACATTAAAAAAAATAAACTCCATTTACATATAAGCATAAAAACTTTTTTTAAAAAAAACTCCATACACATATAAGCATTAAAAAAATAAACCACCAACAAATACAAATACTTTATGTCAACAAGCATATCTCCTCTCCTGTTCAAAGGGCACCTCCTGTGGCAAAATAGAACATCGAATTTGATTCTGAAGCTAAACACTTCTGATACATAGGAGGATAGGCCATAGAATTCCTACTGGGAGAGAGATGTTTATAGAGTGGAAAACTTCACTTGAAGAATTGCCTGATTCTTTGCCCTTTTGGGTACAATTTCCATAGGGAAACACCTTGTAAAGAAGTATATCTATATGATTGGTTTGAATAGGCAGTACAATATGAAAAAGGTGATTCCATTCAGATAATGGGTCTTGGAGCCATCTAGGACCTCAATTACAGCACTTTTGGTATAAGTTTTATTGATTTTAAAAAACAAAAAAAAACAAACATAAAAACATCCAGCTTTTTTCCATAAATATACACAGCAGCGTGTCTGTTCGTTTGCAAATTTTTTTGTGCTTCCAATTTCATGTCCCAGTTCAGTTACATTACTAATAACTCATATTGATCAATCAAAATTGAATATCCTGAGTATTATTAATCATTTGACTTAATTTTGTCATTTCATACTTTGCGAGATAGCATATACTTTACTTTGTTTATTTTTATAACAATTCATATAGTCCCTCCCAAATCTATCCTAAAAACATTTTATAAATATAATAACAAAAGAAAAGAAATACATCTTTATATATTCATTATTTTCTAAAAATTTTACATATTTTATAAACTTATATTTTGTTATCTAGCCATGATAGAAAAAGGTCCCCAAATTTTTTAAATTGTTCATTCCTCTTGTTTCTCTAATTTCCAAATGTCAATCTTACTCATCTTCAGCACATTCCAGTATTGTTCTGCATAGTTTCCTCCTGCGATGGTATTTTTCTCATTTTTCCAATTTTTAGCAAATACAATCCTAGGCTGCTGGTAATACATTACAATCAAATATTTTTTTTAAATCTTTGCTGTATGTATCAGGGTAGATATTCTCAATAAAAATATATCTGATTTTAAATCTAGTATGCTTTTTAATCATTTTTTCCCAACCACGTGTGTATTTTAGTCCATATTTTCTTTGCAGCACAATCAACCACATATGGTAATATGAGCCAGGTATCTGATGACATTTCCAACATGTGTTTCGGATTATTTCTTGAACACTTCTTGCTACTGTCGGGGGGAAATGCACCTGTAAAACATTCTGATACAATTTTCTTAAATGCTGTTGACATAATGTCACTTTATATTTTGAGACCACAATTTTTGCCATTTCTCTAGATCAATTCCATATCCGAAATTCTTCCCAGCAATCATAAGTCTCTTTAACTGTTCTTCTTTCTAGTTTAATTTCTATAAATATCCATAACAGTTTTTTAATCACTTTTCATCAGTACCTGTTCAAATCTTATCTAAATCAGTTATTTATTTGTAGAAACCTTCTGTTTTAAAATCTTTTTCATACCTTGAATGTATTTGCACATAAAAAACCAATTCATTCTTTATACCTTGTTCCTCTAGTTTTTGCATAGATTAAGATTTCACCCTTTTTCATCCAAAAAAAAAAAAAAAAAAAAAAAAAAAAAAAATAAAAAAACTATATTCACCATATCTAACTGTTTTGTTCCTTCTTATATGTTATATTGATAAGAACAATGCTTCATAGTCGATAACCAGCTGGAATTTTCAAATAACATTGTCTTTTTAATCTTCTCCCAATTTAAAGCACAGAGACTCCCGTATATGATGTCTTCTAAAATAACCTGTATTTTAGTTCCCTTTACCAGAAAAGGGATGCACCCCAACAACAAATCAATGTCCTTCTAATGTCAACAATCTCGATATTAATGTTATCCATTCCTTTAGCCATGTCAAGTTTGTAGCTGTGGTAGTACAACTCCCCAATAGGCAGGACCAAATCCTCCTCTCATTCTAAGCATTTTGTTATAAAAGTTTTAACTTTATTTTTCGCTTTCTTTACCTTGCCATATATATTTTCAACACAATTTTGTTTAATCTTCAAAGTAGTCCTTTCCAAGCCTAATTAGTATTGTTTGAAACAAATATAATCTGGCGTAAAAATATTTCATTTGATTGCTTGAAATTCTCCCTAGTTACTGACAATTGTGAGGTTACTCCATTTCGTCAAATCTAGTGCTATTCTGTTGATTTTAAGGTTTAGTGTAGTTTTGTCTTCTTTTAGTGTACTCATATCTTGCTGTCAAATGTATCCCAAATCTTGACCTTGTTCCATTTGACTTGAATTTTCAATTACATCTGCCAATTCTTTTTTGTCTTAGTGTAGCATATTCTTTGTCAAAATCTTTCTATCTTTGTTCTATTTTCAAGCCGGCCACTTTTCCCTATGGCCTCTTTATCTTTTCCAAATAGAATTTTTTGCTGTTTATAGAGGGTCTTCTAAATAAGGCCACAGTCATTCCGCAAAAGCTTGCCAAATTTCATTCTTCCCTTTTAATTTTCATTCCTTTTTACTCTTTTCGTCTCTATGTTTCTATTTAACACTTCCAAAGTTAGTTAAAATAGCAAAGGGTGATAGTGGGCAACCTTGTCTTTACCTTTTTCTTATATTGATAAGAGTCTGTTAATTCTCCCTCTATCCTTACCTTTGCGTTTGCTTATAATATATGGCTTGTATTGCTTGAATAAATTTTCATAAGCTGAAGCCCCAATCTGTTCCAATAATAATACATTGAATCGTCAGTTCACTTATCAAATGCTTTGTGCATCTAAAAATCAAAAGCCATTTGCTTTTCATCGTGTGCCTCATAATATTCCAAAAGTGTCCAATATTACTCTCATATGATCTTTAATTTGTCCTCTTTAGCAAAAATTCATTTTTGGTCAGGATGAATAAAATTATTTTAAATATCTTGTTGAGTCTCTCTGCACTTATTGACATGAAAATTTTAATCATCTGCATTTAATAAAGAAATGGGTCTATAATTCTTAATTTGTAATGGATCAGGTCTCTTCTTTTGAATAAGTGTTATGTAGCTTCTGACCATGGTTTTTAGGTATCCTCTTTAGCATAACTTCATTCCATGGACTTTAGCAATGGAAGGGTTCAAGCGATTTCTACAATGTTTTATAGAATTCTGCCTGAAGTCCGTCTTTGGGCCTGTGCCTTCCCATTATTTTGTTTCCTTAAGTGCTTCAAGTTAACTCCATCATGTGTTATGTTGCTTTCTAACATTTTTTCAGTCTATCTTTAGGTATCTTAAGGTTAGAATTGCAATTTCTGTAAATACTGTTTAATTCTTTCCTCATCGAATTTCTCTTGCTCACATAATTTCCATAAAAGTCTCGAATAATTTCCTTCTTCTCTTTATTGCCGTGGCAAACTTGAGACCTTGATCATCTATTAACTCCGGTTATTTTCCTTGATTTCTTTTCCTTTCTCAAATTGTATGTTAACCATCTAACCAGGTTGTTTGCATCCTCAAACAATAATTCTGTTTAGCACTTCTAATTTTTTGTGCTAATTTTCTTTTCTCTATTAAACTCATTTTATGTTTAATTGTATCCCGTTTTAGCTTAATGTTCTTTTTTTCTGTGGCGTTTTCTGTAGTTCTTTTTCGAGTTTTTTACTCATTCTTCCTAAAGCTTCCGTGGCTTGCCTCCTGATATTCCTTTGCCTTGTGTCATCTATTATCAAAGCTCTAGCGTATTGCCTTATTGTGTCCCATACATTCTGGATTGAAGTGTCTTTTTTATTTTCGCTAAAGAAAAAAAGCCCAATTCTTTCTCCATCTGCCTGTATAAAATCCTTCTCCTTGAGAATAGTATTATTTAACGTCATCTCGATCTTCTTTTTGTCCTTTCCATTTAATTGTCACTGGTTGTGATCTGCCCAAGTACTTGTTTTTGATATTTGTTTTTTGAATATTAGGATATTAGTTCTGTTGAAGTCCAAATTCATTCTATTCTGGACCACTGATAAGATGTCTATTTGAGTAAAAAGGTATTGTTTGGTTTAACATTTCTTTCTACTCCATATATCTTTTAAGTTTATTTCATCATTTTAAAAAGGATTTGGGAGGATGAAAGAAATGTTAAACCAAACAATACACTTTTACTCAAATTAGACATTTATCATGGTGCCAGATAGATATGATTTGGACTTCAAAGAACATAATATCTAATTATTCAAGAACAAATATCAAAAACAAGTACTTGGGCAGATCACAATCCAGTTACAATTAAATGGGCAAGGACAAAAAGAAGATCGGAGATGGATCGTTAAATAATACTTATTCTCAAGGGAGGAAAAAGGGGGGGAAAAAAGGGGATTTTTTAAATACCCAAAAACAGATGAGAAAGGGGAAAATTGGGGGGCCCTTTTTTTTTTTTTTCTTTAGAGAAATAAAAAAGACACTTCAATTCCAGAATTATGGGACACAATGAAGGCATCGCTAGAGGCTTGATAATAGAATGACACAAGGCATAAGGGAAATTCAGAAAAGGCAAGCCACGGAAGCTTTAAGAAGATGAGTATAAAAGACCGAAAAAGAAACTACAGGAAAAACGCCACAGAAAAAAGACATTAAGCTAAAACGGAGATACAATCAAACATAAAATGAGTTTAATTCAGAGAAAGAAAATTAGCACAAAAAATAGAAGTGCTAAACAGAAATTATTTTGCAGGAATGCAAACAAACTGGTAGATGGTAACATACAAATTGAGAAACGGCTACAAAAGAATCAGGAAAATACCGCAGTTAATAATGATCAAGTCAAGTTTTGCCACGCCAATAAAGAGAAGAAGGAAATTATTCGGAGACTTTTATTTGGAAATTAATGTGAGCAAGAGAATATTGATGAGGAAAGAATTAAACGTATTTACAGAATGTAATCTACCTTAAGATACCTAAAAGAGACTGGAAAAAATGTTAGAAAGCAACATAAACCATGATGGAGTTAACTGAGACTTAAGAAAAAAAATAATGGGAAGGCACCCAGCCCAGCACGCGACTTCCCAGCAGAATTTATAAACATTGTAAGAATCGCTGAACCTTCCAGTGCTAGAAAGCATGAATGGAAGTTATGCTAAGAGCGATACCTAAACATGGTCAGGAAAGCCTACATTACACTAATTCCAAAGAAGAGGATGTATCCATTACAAATTAAGAATTATAGACCCATTCCTTTAATTAAAATGCAGATGTATTAAAATTTTCAATTGTCAATATGCAGAGAGACTCAAAAATATTTAATAATTTTATTCAATCTGACCAAAATGAATTTGTGCTTAAAGAGACAAATTAAAGATCAATATGAGAGTAATTATTGGACACTTTGAATATTATGAGGCACACCATGAAAAGCAATGGCTTGATTATTTTTAGATGCCAAAAGGCATTTGAGTAATGTGAAACTGGAGATGTTTTCAGTTATTATTATTGGAAACAATGGGCTTCGCCAATAGAAAATTTTATTCAAGCCAATACAACCTATTTATAAAGCAAACCGGCCAAGGTAACTGATAGAGGAGAATTAACAGACTTCTTCCATCCAATATAAGAAAAGGTTACAAGACCAGGTGCCCACCTTATCAACCCTTTGCCTATTTATACTAACTTTGGAATCAGTGTTAAATGAGTACCATTACGAGACCCGAAAGTGAAGCTCATAAAAGGATATATGAAACATAAAAAGGACAAGCATTGACCATGTTGACACTTTTTGCGCACTCCTATATCTGCGCTCTCTATTTCTTTACCCTTCATACAGACAAATACCAGGCACCCAAACTCTCTCACGCCATATTAAGCTTGGGTCCCGGCTTTGAAATAAACAAAGGATTAGACAAAGATTTGACAAAGAATATTGCTACACTAAGCAAAAAGAAGAATTGGCAGATTGTATTGAAAATTCAAGTCATTGAACAAGGTCAAGTATTTGGGCTACATTTGACAGCAAGTATAGACACTAAAAAGAGAACAACTTCTACACTAAAACTTAAACAACAATAAGCCATAGATTTGACGAAATGGGATAACCTACAATTGTCCAGTAATAGGGTGAGAATTTCAACAATTCAAAATGAATATTTTACCCAGAATTTTATTATGGTTTTCAAGACAATTACTAATTAGGCTTGGAAAGGACTACTTTGAAGATTTAAACACAAATTGTGTGAAAATATATGGCAAAGGGTAAGAGGAAGCGAAAATAAAGTTAAAAACTTTTTACAAAATGCTTAGAATTAGAGGAGATTGTCTGCCTAATTGGGAGTGTGTACTACCAAGCTACAAACTTGACATTGGGCTAAGGAAATGGATAACTTTAATACGAGATGTTGACATTAGAAGGACATTGAATTTGTTGTTGGTGGTGGGCATCCCTTTTTTATCAGGTATAAGGGAACTAAAATACAGGGTTATTTTAGAAGACATCATTATACGGGAGATCTCTGTGCTTAAATTGGGAGAAGATTAAAAGACAAATGTTTATTCTGAAAAATTCCAGTCTGGTTATGGACTATTTGAAGCATTTTCTTCATACTATAACATATAAGAAGGAAACAACAGTTATTATAATAATTTTAGGTTGAAAATACTGAATTGAAAAGGGTGAACTTAAATCTATTTGCAAAAAACTAGAGGAACAAGTATAAAGATGAATGGTTCTTCTTATGTGCAAATACACTTCAAGGTATGAAAAAGATTTTTTAAAACAGAAGGTTTTTCTACAATAAAATTAACTGATTTAGATAAGATTTTGACAGGTTACTGCATGAAAGGTGCATTAAAAAAACTGTTCTGGATATTATTAGAAATTAAAACTAGAAGAAGAACAAGTTAAACGAGATC
This sequence comes from Laticauda laticaudata, assembly GCA_004320025.1. NCBI lineage: Eukaryota > Metazoa > Chordata > Lepidosauria > Squamata > Elapidae > Laticauda > Laticauda laticaudata. The sequence goes on from BHFT01048998.1 coordinate 12,810, forward strand.
TATGATTGCTTGGAGGGAAGAATTTCGCGATATGGAATTGATCTAGAGAAATGGCAAAAATTGTTGTCTCAAAATTATTAAAGTGGACAATGTTGTCACAGCATTTTAAAGAAATTTGTATAAAGATGTGTTTACAGGTGGCATTTCCCCCGACAAGAATAGCAAGAATGTTCAAGGAATTAAATTCCGAAACTTGTTGGAAATGATCATCAGATTACCTGCTCCATATTACCATATGTGGTGGAACTTGTGCGGCATGGCAAAAAAAATATGTGGACTAAAATCCACACGTGGTTTGGAAAAAAATGATTACAAAAATATAGATTTTAAAATCAGATATATTTTTATTGAGGAAATTCTACCTGATTACATAACAGCCAAAGATTTTTAAAAATATTTGATTGTATAGTGTCATTACCAGCAGCTATGGATTGATATTTGCCTAAAATTTGGAAAATGAGGAAAATACCATTGCGCCAGGGAGGAAACTATCCAAGAAAATATGGGAATTGTGCTGAAATGAGTTAGATTGACATTTGAAATTTATGAGAACAAGAGATGAACAATTTTAAAAATTGGGGACCTTTTCCTATCAATGGCTAGATACAAAATATAATTATAAAAATTATGTAAAATTTTTAGAAAAATAATGGAATATATAAAGATGTATTTCTTTTCTTTGTTATTATATTTATTAAATGTTTTTAGGATAGATTGGCTGAGACTATATGAATTGTTATAAAATAAACAAAGTGAAAGTATAGCTATCTCGAAAGTATGAATGAACCCAAATTATAGTCAAATGATTAATAATACTAGGATATTCAATTTTTGATTGATAATATGAGTTATTATGTAATGTAACTGTAACTGGGACTATGAAATTGAAGCACAAAAAATTTGCAAACGAACAGACACGCTGCTTGTATATTTATGGAAAAAAGCTGGATGTTTTTATGTTTGTTTTTTGTTTGTTTTTAAAAATCAATAAAACTTAACCAAAGTGCTGAATTGAGGTCCTAGATGGCTCCAGACCCATTATCTGAAGGATCACCTTTTTCCATATTTACTTGCCTATTCAAACCAGATCATATAGATATACTTCTTACAAGGTGTTTCCCTATGGAATTGTTACCCAAAAGGGCAAAGAATGCAGGCATTTTCAGTGGAAGTTTCCACTCTATAAAACTCTCTCCCAGTAGGAATTCTATTGGCCTCATCCCTCCTATGTATCAGAAGTGTTTTGAGCTTCAGAATCAATTCTGTTCTATTTTGCACAGGAGGGTGCCCTTTGAACAGGAGAGGAGATATGCTTGTTGACATAAAGTATTTGTATTTGTTGGTGGTTATTTTTTTTATGCTTATATGTGTATGGAGTTTTTTTTTAAAAAGTTTTTATGCTTATATGTAAATGGAGTTTATTTTTTTTAATGTTTTCATGTTTATATGTGTATGGAGTTTCAGCAGTGTGATGCCCTAGTGATAAAGATGCTTGCCTCCCACTCAGAATGTTGAGAATTCAATCTTAGCTAGCTGCAGATATTTCTCTCCTAGGGCGCAAAGAAAAAATATCTGCTGTGACCTCCACGTGGCTCCAGGAAGGGCATCTAGCCAGTAGAACACTAAGCTCTATTTAGTCACCCCGACTCTTCCCAGAATTAAGGGATTACAGCAGGGGTCTTCAAACTTGACAACTTTAAGACTTGAGGACTTCAACTCCCAGAATTTCTTCTCCAGTCATGTTAGCTCAGGAATTCTGGAAGTTCTGGGAGTCCACAAGTCTTAAACTTGCCAAGACCCTTGGATTACAGGGTTGTAAAAAAGGATGTGTTTTATGTATATGAGATTTTTTGAGGTATTTTACATGTTTATAATTTAAGCCATCTAGAACTGAAAGCTAGCAACATACAGGCAACATCAACTGTCTGTCACAAACAGATTATTTCTTCCAGAGTTGGAAAAAAAACTATCCTGAGTCACAAGCACTGAACTGACACTTACCAAATTAGCCAAAATATACTAACTTGTTCATTTGCATGTGCTCTGTGAAGTTCATGGATATCAAAATTGTCAAGATTGAGCTGAAGCTTCTCTTTGCACAATTCACAGGTAGTTACGTCTTCCAATGAAGTACCTAGTAGGGGAAAAGTTATACTTTTTGCTTTATTTAGCCTTGGCATTGAAAACATTCAGAAATGGTCAGCAATTATAGAGAAAAATACATCATTAAACAGAAAACTAAATTCACTGCTATATTTTACAACTATGATTCTAAGAGAAATATGCAAGAGTAGAGAAATTAGGATACCCATCTCAAGTGTCCATGTTGATTGTTTTCAGATTATGTTTTAAGGCTAAATTATTGTTGCAGTTAAGATCAACAAAATAAACATTTTACAGTCGCCCATTCTATTGTGTTTCTATACCACACTGTGTATTTAAAAAAAAAAGATTTGCATTAAAAATGAATTTAACAGGTATTTAAGTGGTATTTCTAACCATATATAATCTCAGCATATGTATATTTCTATGTATTTCTTCCAATGAATAAAATTCTAAATGAATTTTGAAATGCTCTTGAAACTCTTGTTGAAACATGGTTGCTATTTTTTATTTCCTGCTGGCATTCCCATTGATTTCACTTGTCATAATTCAACAAAAAAGGTTGGAAATGGTAACCACATGCCCACCGGATGCTTTGATGTCATAATCACAGCCAGGCGCTGAGCACCTGGATCACAATCAATCAAGTGATCATGGCAACCCTGTGATAGCCAGAACTTAGAACACAGAATAATAGAGTTGGAAAGGATCTTGGAGGACTTTATCCAACTCCCTGCTCAAACAGGAGTCCCTATACCATTTCAAACAAATGGTTGCCCAGTCTCTTTCTGAAAACCTCCAATGATGGAGCATCTATAATTTCTGAAGGCAAGCTATTTGATTACTCTAACCATTAGGAATTTTCTCCTTAAACTGTTCATATAGTTGGGTCCAGTAGGGGAACCACTCTTTCCTCAGTGATATTATGGCATGAATTCAACTACTGTCACCTCCTGGGTAGCTTTCACCAAGAAGAGGGACAGAGATTTAATAAAGAGAAATTCTGCTTAACAGTTAGAAGGATCCCATCCACCTTCTCCAGAGTTATAGTTTCATACTTGTCCAACACAAAACCTTGCTTCTCTTACAGTCTTACCCAGTAAAAGTCCATCTCTGAATGAATCTAAGCAATTTTGTCTGCTAGATGCCTTCAGTATTTCCCATAATAGCCCTGGACAAGCAGCAACTCACCCCTCCCTGGCAGAAAACAGGTAACTTTAAACAGGCCTACCAGGTAGTCACTGTAAACAGGCCTACCAGGAAGTGATTTGTTAAGCATGGATGTTCTCTTGCAGATGTTTCATTACCCAAACTAGACAACATCAGTGCACGGTAATGAAACATCTGCAAGAAAACTTCCAAGCTCAGGGAGCACCAAGGACCCTCACTCTTACATACATTCTGCCAGTTTCATTTGTTTTCCAACTACACTTTAACAATCCCTTTTTGTGATCAACTTCCAAACTAGTCTATTTTTCCTGAATTGTGATTTTAAAAATGAATTCTTACCTGAGTTAATCTTGGATTGTAGCCACTTTTTCATACATTCCTGGTGAACATACTGCAGACTTCCAGCACATTTACATGGCTCAATTAAGAGATTAGTGGCAGATGTAGAGGACATTTGACAAATCCTACATAAGTCTTCTTCCTCTTCTTCTGAGTCTTCTGAAAGAAGACTGAACAGAGGTGAGAAAATTTACTACGCTGAATTAAACTGTTTGCATATTATGACATTAATCAGATACATCAGCATTCTCAAGATATTATTTGTTGCAATATGTGTAGGACTTGCCCAATAAAATGTATAATTAAATCGTCATTCAAATGATTAAAAATACCTGTTTACCTCTCTTTAATTTTCTGTAGCTTTTCTGGATCTCTTGAAGGTGGTATTTTTGATTTGTCACTATCTTGTCCATTTGACTGATTCCAGCTTGATGGAATTATATCTACAGTTATCATAACATTGTCGGACAAGTTATTTCCCAAAGTTGGTGGCATTGCAAATCGAAAAAGAGAGCCAGGAAACATTCCTGATATTCCTGAATTTCTTCTAGGAGGCACTGACTCTGACCCCGAAGCAGCAGATATAGTACCACTGGGTACTGCAGGTATTGATGGCCTGGGCCTGAGGGATTCCCTTTGTGCTTCAAGAGGTACATCCCCAGCAGATTCTCTTCTCCTAAAAAGATGCAGTGATCTAGCAGATGTTTCAGAGGTAGAAGTTCTTGCCGTTTCATCTCTTCCTTCTCTTCTCCTTCTTGAAAACAAAGGTGTACATCTGTTCCTCAAAGAAGATGACAGCCAAGAACCTGCATTTCTACTTTCAGAATGATGTCTGTAATTTCCAGGTTCTGACTCAGCATTAGGATTTGGTGAAACACCTGCCAAACCCCAGCGTCTTCTAAGGAAGCTAAATCCCTGAGGACCAGGATCAGGTGTTTGAGCTTCTGTACCTTCCGAAGTTCTAAGTGTGTTAGAAGTAGTAGCCTGGGCAGAAGCTTGAGCTCTTAGAACACTTATATCTCTAGAACCTAATGATCTTGAAGACGTCAAAGAGTCTTGGCCAGACCTTCTTGGGAAAAAGGTGGAGGACATACTAGATGCCAGGCGAGATAGTAACTGCCTTGTTGAACGCCTTCCTTCAGTATCAGCAGAAGGCTCACTTAATGACCTTTGGGTTGGCAAAATTCCTTCAGAATGGTTTGAGGTTCTGGTACCACTTCTCATAGTATCATGGGTAAACTCTGGCTGTATATTCATTTCAGAAGTCTCTACTTCTCTTGGGACATAGTTAGATCTTGAATTCCAGCTGTGCTCTCTAGAAAGTAATGAAGAATCATGTTCAGAAGGCAACTGGTGGTTCATGGATGTGTTCAGCCTTAAAGAACTCAATGAGTTTTCCTTTGGTCGAGCTCCCTGTGCATATGAAGAAGCAGGTCTTTCCTGCAAATCTAAGAAAAATAAAAGAAAATTAAATTAGACACTGGCTACAGATTTAATCAAGTTAAGGAAATATACTTCTTAAAACACAGCTCTATCTGTGGAGTGAACTCTGAGCTTGGTTGTTAGCCTACATACAATTTGTTATCCAACTAGGCAAATCTTCATTGCAAAACATACATTTGTGTGTGTATATTGCATTTAGTTATAATTCTCCATTTCACAAATATACTGCAACATCAGCCCATTTGAAACACTTTTCAGTAGTGGTTCTATGCCTGACAAACAATAACTGGCCCAAGATCACCCAGCTACCATTTATGTCTATGGTAGGGCTAGAGAAACTCAACTTTCCCCATTCCTCGTCCAGCACCTTAACTGCTGGACAAAGCTGACTTTCAGTTGCCAAACAGACACAACAGCTGAATAAGCACAATTTAATATCTGACCTTTAAAACTGTAAGTAACTCAGGACCTGTCTAGTTCAGAAAAGACCTCTCTTGCTATGAACCTGCCCTGTTCCTTAGATCAGCAGGAGATACTATTCTGAAGATGTCATTGCTGCTGAAATCTCAGCTTTCTGGTATATGGGAGACTGCCTTTTCTGGAATTCCCAGGCAATGGACTTGGAACATTCTACAGGGAGATGGAGATGGATCTGGTCTTCATTTTCTCAGTATTTAGGAAAGCAATATGTTATTTTGCAAACATCAATTGTTAATTTATTTTAATTGCAGTAATGTTAAATTTATGTTTTACAATTTCATCTTGGTTTCAGTTGCTAAACTTCCTTAAATATTTACAGAAGCAGAGAAGCAAGGTATATTCATGAACAATTTTTTTTTCAGATTTTACTCTATTTGGTCTTTAAATAAAACTGAAAAACAAAGAAGTTTTAGTGTAAATAAATTTATGAATCATATATTGTTAGTGTTTCAATCTTATAGTAAAGCTAGCTAAAAGCAGTAATTATTCTTTCAAGAAGAATTATAATGTTTCATAAAATGAGACATTTTTGGCTGTTTAAACTGGCTTAAAAATCAAGTATGTTCTGGTAGTTACGTTGGTTTTCATTAGCTGAAACTAGTTCTAAGATTGATGAAGGCTATTTCAAATTACCAGTCCAGTATGTTTCTTCTAACTGCTTTAATGTGCAAAAAAGGAGAAAAATAGGAAAAACCCACATAAAAAGTAGCAAGGAAAAAAAGAACAGAAAAAAGGGAATTATTAAAGCATGTTACATTACATACAGGAAACCAGATATATTTTTAAACATTCCATATGTTACTGAGCAAGATCAGACCAGGATACATTTCCCACTAATAGATAGTCCTTGACTTACAAAACAGTTCATTTAGTGACCGCTCAAAGTTACAACGGCACAGAAAAAGGTGATTATGACTGCTTTGCAGTATCCCCACCATCGTGATCAAAATTCAGGTGCTTGCCAATTGGTTCATATTTATCACTGTCACAATGTCCTGGGATCATGTTTGCAACCTTCTGACAAACAAAGTCAATGGGAAAAGCCAGATTCAGTAAACACCCATTAGTAATTTAACAATCATAGTGATTCATTTAACAACTATGGCAAGAAATATTGTAAAATGAGGCAAAACTCACTTAATAAATGTCTTATTTAACAACAGAAATTTTTGGCTAAATTGTGGTCGTAAGTCAAGGACTACCTGTATGGAATTTTATCCCTGCACACAGGGTATACAATTAGAAATTGAATCTGCTTATTGGATAGGTTTTCATTTCCATTTGACCCAAAAACTAAATATTACTGTTGAGAACCAGATATTCTTCCACTGATGGGTTCAGAAGTGAAAATCATTTACTATACAAAGAGACTAACCTTTTTCTTCTTTTTCCAACTTTTAAAAAATTCCTGGATGCCCCAGATGTTACTGAGAAGTTAAATAACTTTTTTCTTTTAGTTTTTATTCTGGCTTTAGAATTTATTTCTGGCTTAAAAAAAAAAAAACTTTCTCCATGTACTTTTATTTTGGGTTGTGCTTTGCTTTGTTTTTGCATTTTTAAAAATGTGTATCAGACTTTTTTTCTTTTTCTGTTCCTGACCTATATAATTATTTTAAAGAGTTGCTCCATTTTTTCCAGATTTAAATATTTTAAATTGCAAGAATGTCTAAGCTGTTCATGTACCATGAAATTAAGAGATACACCAAACCATTCTTAGAAATCAAATTTACAGGTACATATGATCACTAAATGTTATTTCTGTAGCTCAAGATCAAGAACTGCATAACTTTTACAATTTGATATGTCTTTAAAATTAAAATCATGAGATTTTTACTGCTTAGTTTCCTTTTAGCATATAGTTTGCTTCAAACAGTTGTGATTGAAGTTCATACACAATTTAAAGGCTCTTCCATGGATTTAATTGTTTAAATTTGCAACATCTGGGACAGCTATTCCAAGGAAACTTTCTTCATTTATTTATATAAATATTCCAAACATTTAAAATAGATAAAATTGACATAAGAGGAGTAATGAACAGTTTAAAATCCCATTGAGCATAAGGAAAGAGAAATATGAAGATGCATATCACTTCAAGGTTGATAAAGATATTTCTGTGCTAATATAATGAATGCCTTAAATTCTGTAATATTTCTGAACTGCTGGATTTTCTTTATTTAAATTATAGCTATCATGATAATGGAAGTTTATCTTTCCTAATTCTCTGTTTTATCACTGAACGCATATTTTGAGTTCAGTGTCTCTATGTGTTAAATAAAGTCTTTAAGTGATAAAGTCAAAAATATTGTTGACACAGTTAGAATGTGACCTTCCTGACATAATAGCAAGACAAATACCCATCTTCAGCCAAAGTCTATTACAGTTTCTGCATGAAAGGCACAATTGGAAAAAGCTGAGATGGGGTTATTCACATGACAAATTTACACTCTGGAATAATGCTAATTTGAAAATTGCAAGTAAATCTCTTGGATGGGAACAAATCATGAGAAAGTAGAGAATTAATACCATAAATCTACTTAATGCCAAACAATTTTTAAACAATCTGAGTTACTATAAGTTTAGCTTGGATTGCCTAAGATTTGAAAATGGCAGCATATTCAAAACATATTCTAATTTCACTGTGTGATCCAAATGCATTAACAGAATTTAGAATTCCTATATTGTTATCAGTACTGAGTTTTAGATGTTCTAACTCTACAGTATTTTATAAACTGTTAAAAAAATATTGCTAAGGCAAATGCTAGTTATTTACAATTAAATTGCTCAGAATCTTACAGAACATTTTGTTCTTTATTATCTTACTATGAGATAATTTAATATAAATATAAATCATATAAATGTAAGATACTTTTCAATATTTATTGGATGTATGTGTGAAGACATAAATATACATCTGAATTACATATTAAAACTTGGATGTTCTGTCTCTAATAATGTTAATTCATTGAGTAAAGGGAACAACAAACACATTACTATTTTGGCATTAGAAATATACCAAAGATCTTGAATTGCCAATGTGTTTGTTATTGGCTTCTGAGCTAACTCTTTACTGATATACTGTAAATGGAAATACTGATCAATAGTATTTTATGTGATTACAGTTTAATTATGCATTAAAATTAGGCCAAATATCTCAAGGTCTAGTATTTTAAATTGTAATATCACATTTCAAGATCACATCGCACTCGTTGCTTCCAGGTTGAAAGGATTAGCCAGTGACATCACTGTTCCCCGGGGGATGCCCCGATAGGGTCTTTCATTTCCCTGGCAGAAGCTGGAGCAAAGGATGGGAGCTCAACTGCCCCCCAGTCGCACTTAAGTCTTGAACATGAGTTTGTTGTTTGTCAAGTTAGCATCCTCACTAAGCGAGCCACCATGTTGCTTAAATTTCAAAATAATTTTCATTTAAAAGGCACAGTAGAGTCCTACAGTTTTTTAAACAATGAAAAAAAGTAACTAGATGCTTGCTAGTAAGATTTGACTGCCACAGTTAATGGCATTATCAACCAGCAAGTTGGATGTATGAAGCAACTAAATCAACAGTCAGACAACATTACAAGAGGAAGATAAACATCCCAAGCAAGTTTATGGAATAACGTATAACTAAACATGCCCAGCTTTCCAATACATACATGCTGATGGAGGGAAATCACCATTCCTTTGACTACAATCCACAAAACTAACAGATGGCTCTGTCCTTTCTAGCTCTCTTCTCTCTCTCACAAGTTCAGTTGTTAATGATCCAAGTACCATAGATGAAGATCTGGGCACATCACTGTACCTCCATGGGGAATCTAAAGACAGTTAAAACTATTTTTATTTTCCAACTTCGTTATTTGCTTTAAAAATTCTACATTTAATACCATATTGTATTCTTGAAACCTGACTGTTCTATTTGGATAAGTTTCTCTTCTGATTATGACTATTATCAAATGTCACATGAGGTGGTTATTCACCAACACAGGGTTGGGTATCATACTATACTGATGATACCCAATTTTACAGATCCTGAGCCATCTGAACTATACTGTTAAAATGCCATCCAGGTCCCTGAGGTTTCTAGCATATGGATTCTGTGGAAAAGACTGTTTAATTCCAGAAAGATAGAGCGGTTCTGTGTTCATAAGCCATTGAATTCCGGAGAAATACCGTATTTAGTTTAGGCTGAAGTCATACTCCCCCTCCAATAAAACTGTTTTGTAACTTGGGTGTCTTCTGGACTTATGAGCAGGAGGCAGCTTTGGCCAAGAAGGAATTTGCATATCTCAACCTTGTGTACTATTTAGGACCCTCTTACAATAGGAGGAATTATTCAGTCACTCATGCCTTTGTTACCTCTCAACTGGATAACTGCAACAAACTCCATATGGCACTATTCTTTAGTATTTGGAACTACTAGCAAGTCCATAATGTGGTAGTCGTTAAGAGAAGCAATAGCTGTGTCTTGGTAAACTTAAGCAACAACTTTGACAGTAAATCTAGTTCCCGCTTGGCTCCCTCGTGTCTAGCTGCCAATTATCACCTTTAAGTTCTTCATGTTTCAGCCCTGTCTATTTGTGGAACTATCTTTTCCCAGTATTATTTGCCTTCCCAATAAGATCAAGTAAGGCAAGCCCACTTCCGGGCCCTCCTATTAGATACTGCTATCTGCAGAAACTTCAAAACCATACCTTTTCAATTCCCATCCCCCTTCTCTGGAATAGCTTGACCTGGACATCAGAAGGGACATTGTTCTTACCTGACACATGCTCCTTCTCGATTTGCTGAGAGAGAATCCAAGGAATGGGTTAACTCTGCCTTCCTGCTCGTTAGACTGAATCAATCAAATCTTTGCCTCTTGTGTCTACTTCCCCAGTTTTTGACAATGGTGAGATGCTTGACCTGACTTGACCACCCCTGGACTCTGGTCCAGATGGCCACCAGGGTGAGTTGGATTCTCTCAGCACACCGAGAAGGAGCATGTCAGGTAAGACCAATGCCCCTTCTCCGAATGTGCTGAGGAGAATCCAAGGAATGAGACATACCAAAGCCGGCACGTCCTAAGGATGGGAAGCAGTCTGGTCCAGAGTCCCCAAGCCTGCGTATATCTTCTGGAGAACTTGTCTACTGAAGGCACTTCAGCAGAAACGAAGGCATCCAGCTTATAATGGAGTATAAATGGGAATGGAAAAAACCACATTACTGCTCTGCGTATCTCCTCAATGGAGACCTGAGTGGCCCATGTTGCTGTGGTGGTCGCACTTCTAGTGGAGTGGGCTGTCACTCTCTGAAGAAATGGGAGAGCCTGAAGTTCATATGATTTGGCAATGCATGCCTGTATCCACGAGCCTATTGTTGATGCTATGACTTTATTACCCAATGTGGAGGGTTGAAACAATATGAACGGGGACTCCGATCTCTGAAAGGAAGCTGTTCTCTTGATATAGATACAAAGAGCCCTCCTGATATCCAAGTGTGCTATTTCCTCTCTCGGGCATGGGTCAGACCAGAGAAAAAGTCTGGTAAAATCAGTTCTTGTGCCCTGTGAAATAAAGAATTGACCTTGGGCAGGAACGAAAGGTCCAAGCGCAGAATAACTCTGTTGGGATGGAAAATTCATAGATCCTTTCTTATTGAGAGGGCTACTTACTCAGAGATGCGTCTCACTGAGGTGATAGCCACGAAAAAGGAGACCTTGCAGGTGAGAAAACAAAGGCTGGCTGAGCGCAAAGGTTCAAAGGCTGCAGCAGAGAGCACCTGGAGGACTGTAGGTAGTTCCCAAGAGGGATATCAGTGAACCGTTGAAGGCTTTAAGTTAATAGCGCCTCTGATAAAGCTGCGCACAATAAGGTGCCATGCAAGGGACTCCAGATCCCCATAAGATAACACAAAGGACATGGTGGTCACTTGTCTGCATATCGTATTGGGCGATAGGCCCTTGTCTAGCCCAGCCTGTAGGAAGTCCAGGATTCGGGCCACTGATACTGAAAGGGGGTCAATAGAGGTTTTGGAGCATCAGGCACAGGTTTTCCAGGTGGAATCATAAATTGTTTGTAGATGGCCTCCAAGAAGCTTGAATGGTATGTATTACCCAGTCAGAGAAGTTGTCCACTGGCCTTGTGCGATCTGGGTCTGCATGTGGGCTCCCCAGCCAAACAAACTGGTGTCTGTGGTGATGGTGAGATGATTCAACTCCTTGAATGTGCATCCCTTGGCTGTGGCCAGGGACATCCACCACTGGAATGACCGGAGGACTTCTGGTGAAATCCGGACTCTGGTAGCTGAATTGCTCTTGCCAGATCTCTGGCATGGCAGGAGGAACCACTGTAACCACTGGCATGCAGACAATCCCAGGGAACAATGAAGATACAGGACACCATCTTGCCTAAGAGTTGTGAGAGGAGGACCAGAGCATTGTTCGGCCCAATTGGATCCAGCTCATCAGAGCTCTGATGTGGTCCTGGCAGTCCTGGCAGAGGGAGACTGTGCATGATGTCGTGTCAATATATGCTCCTAAGTGGAGAATCATGTTAGTAGGAAAGTGGCTCTTGTTGTAGTTGACTGAAAATATGCAATTCTGAAGGACCTGGATTGTGAAGCGGAGGTCTTCTGTTGCCAGAGGTAAGAGGGATTGGATAAGTATGTCATCCAAATAGCATTGGACATGAATAGGGATGGTTCTGAGGTGAGCCGACAGCGACACTAGGGTCTTCATGAATGTTCTGGGTGCCAAAGAAAGGCCAAAATGGGAGGCCCTGTACTGGTAGTGTTGCTTTGCATAGCAGAACCGTAGGAAGCATTGGTGAGCCGGTAATATAGGAATGAGTAGGCATGCTTCAGTTCACTCTACTGCCGTCAGGAAGTTGCCCTCCCAGATGCTTTTCAGTATGGATTGGAGAGACTGCATTTTGAATTTTTTGTATACTAGATGCTTATTGAATCTCTTCAGGTTGAGAATTGCTCTCCGCCCACCCCTCCTGAAGACTTTGGGACTACAAACAGGATGGAGTCACTGCTGGTCCTCCGGGAATGGCTGGGTGGCTCGAATGTCCAGCAGATGTTGAATTGCAGCTTCCATGAGGGATCTGCTTGTTCAGGTTTTTGAGATGAGGCAACAAATAAAGAACCTTTGGGGTATAGAGAGAAAGTAGAGAGCAAGGCCTAGTCGGACAGTGTTTAGGACCTATGCATCTGTGGTCGTTTCCCCCCACAAAGAGATGTAGACAGCCACCAATGGGAGGGTTGGATCTTCAGTTATCTGGAGGAACAACGGAAGGGCAACTACAGTTGCGTCGAAATGGCTGTTTGGACTGGAACTGTCTGCTCCTGTCTCTATAGGCGGGCCTATCGGATTGGCGATCCTGGCACTGGAAATATGCACTCTATGGATGTGAAAAGTCATGTGCAGTGTCCGCTGCTCTGAAAAAAGACTACCGAAAGTAGGGCAAGGATCAACGGTCAGTGGATCTGGACATAGAGAGTAGGACTTTCCTTTTGTCTTTGTCGCTATGAGTATAGGCTCCAAGGCCTCTCCGAATAGCTTGTCCATTTTGAAAGGAGCAGAAGCCAATTTTCACTTGGATTTCATGTCTGCCTGCCAGTAACGGAGCCATAGCAGTCATTAGGCTGTCAAGGATGAGGCGATGGCTCTGAAAGCAACTTAACTGAGTTCAGTGTGGCATCTGCAGAGAATTCTGCCTCTGCAGCCAGCTTGATATCTTGAGGAGTGCAGAGGTCAGTGGCTGGGATTCTTGCTTGCATCTGTTTCAGCCAGAGCAAGGAAGTTCTATTGAAGAAGGAAGCGGCTGTAGCCGACTTAACCACCCAGGCAGTCACCTGATGGGCTTTGCAGATCCGCTTTGCAGTTCCGCTTTCCTGCCTTCTGTTTTTGAGGCATCCTTCATGTCACTGGACATAATGGTGGAGAAGGCTAAGGTCACCACGGGTCACTCTTGAGCATGGGTGGGTACACCTCTGGTAGGACCCATTGTCGGACTCCATCAAGGAATAATTTCAGGGAGGGAATCTCCTCGTTATCTGTGGTATGCTTTGACAACAATAAATTATTGGGGTCAGATGAGCCCAAGGCTAGATCTGACATGATTGGGTCTGCTCCTATCCGAGCTGTGGTGTTGGCTTTTGTAGAGAAGTGTCTTAAACAAGGCAGGATGGAAGAGTCCTATGAAGGCTGGGAGATCTGGAGTCACTTCTTCGTCTTCAGATAGCTTTAACTCTTTATGTCCCTCATGTTATGCCTGTGGCAATGCCCTGAGCAATAGTCTCTGAGATTATTAATCTCATTCATGGAGAAAGTTCTGGCCACTGCTCCTGTAATAGCTGAATTAGGCGTGGAGAGGATTTTTTCTTTGAAACCTGGGGCTTGAGAACTGATAATTTCAGTCCTTCCCCATTCATGTTTTCCTCACAGCTGTCTCCCACCGTGGAAGGCTCCATTTCCAATAAAGGATTTATCAGAGAGGCAGATAAGTTTCAGTTGGAAACGCGGATGCTGCGGCTGTTGCATCACCACAAAGCAAGTATGCCCCTCTGCAGGACTGTGGGATATTCCAAAGGGACCTCGGCTTTAATTGAATGAGCCAGATAAGGGCAGTTTTGATGTGGTCAGACCAGGGAGTCTGCCTTCATTTTGTTCCCACTGTGCTGACCTCCTCCTCCTAGAAATGTATCAGAGTTGAGGAAAAAGTGTCTTTCGAGCTAAGGACTGAGTCGAAAACTAGGCAAGTAGACGTGAAAGGCAGGACTAAAAAGATTTGATTGACTCAGTCTAACTGAGCAGGAAGGCAGAGTTAACCCATTCCTTGGATTCTCCTCAGCACACTCAGAGAAAGCCTATCCCTCATGGTTTTTAGAAAATCAATGAGGCCACAAGTAACAAAAATGCCATTATTACTCCGATGTGGAATGGTGTTTTAATTTTGACTGAATGTGCCATTTTTGTTTTTTACATCTTGTACTTATATTCCCTTTGGAGAATGGAGTGGCAGTTTGGAGTGGTAATAAGTCTTATTAATACACAACGTTTACAATTTAACATGTAACTTACCTGAAACTGTGCTTAAACCACTACTTCTCATACTAGAGGTAGATGTATAAGAAAGTTTAGGTCTTTTTGAATCAATGTCTTGTTGTTGGTTATGCAGTCTTGAAGAATATGCTCCCTGAGATCTTTCAAGTGATGATGATGTAACCTATAAATTAAGATTTAAGGTTACTGACTGCTAAATGACTTGTACTGTAATAGTAAACAAGAAGATTGAACCAAAACTATTATGCTGAAAAGGCTTGGATAAAACAACCAAGAGAACCAGTAAATAAATGAGAATAATTTTAAAAGAATAATCTAAGAGGATATTATTCAAACATTACAATAAAGTATTATTTCCTTTTCAGGAGAACAAATTGCATTACACTAGAGATTTTCACAAATGCATTCTAGTCCTGGAAACAAGGTAAAAATTGTTCCTTTTGGAACAGTTATGTCAAAGTAATTCATCATAAAAAACTAATCATGATATTTTCTTAGCATTTGGAAAACCTAAATGTAAACCAATGTTTGTTTCATATGAATATTTGCAAGCTCCTTTTTTACTCAAACAGATATGCAGAACTCATTTAAATATGTACAATCCTTTATAGTTGTTATCAATCTTCCACTGTCTATTTTGATGTTAACACAATAACTTTATCTTCCACAGGCAGCTTCTCAATTTAACTAGTTGCACTTTAGGTCAGTCTTGAAAACAGTTGAGACACCTCAATTAACACATTGTATAGCACCGTGTTTGTGAACCTATGCCACGTGTGCTAGAAGAGGTATACAGAGCCATTTCCCCCAGCACGCGAGAGGTCACCTGGAAGACCCCCACAGCTGACTGTCAGGTATCTGGCATGCACATGCAGAGGGCAGAGTGTGTGGGAGACACTCGCACATGAGCAGGGATACACTACAATATGTGAGGGGATCGCACGTGCATGTGCAAAGACATGCGGCGCAAGTGGGGAATCGCATCCACATGCACAAAGATGCGGAAGGGGGGGCGCACACGTATGTGCAGGGAACAGTGCGCATTGCCTTCGGGGTACTGGCACGCGAGTGTGCGCAAGCAAGCGGGCAATTATCGGCAGAGCAGAAAAAGGTTAGCCAACACTGGTATAGCACATTTCTCAGTTGGAGCTGTATATGAAATCTATCAATACCAGGTCTTTTTAAAATCTGTACTGGCTGCCAATTTTATTTCATGCCAAATCTATCTTGACCTTCAAAATTCTAACAGTGCAATAATCCTACTCATATCCCATCTAACTCAGAAATAATTCCCACTATCTTACAGAAATGTATTCAGACAGAAGAATGTAACCCACATAAGCTTATCCCAAAATCTTTGTCCACATACTGCCCAACTCCAACTCCATTAAAATAATGCATGGGATTAAATCAAGGTACCAATACTGGTGACAATAATTTAATCCAATAAAGAGGAGGAGTTTTAGTGGTGCATTTACTTTTCTGGGCTTTAAAATTATTGATTTTGGATATTTTGCCATGAGCACTTTCAATCTATGGTTTTAAGTTTACTACATATCTTTTTATTTTTACAAGCAGTAGTAAAGTAAATTACACAGTTTAGCACTGTTTATTTTTCATAATTTTACTATATGATGAAAAAATAAGCACAGATTCAACTGAAGAAATTTATTAATTTTTTTTAACTGAAACAGTATTCAATTGCATATAAATTATTATGATTTGGAAGTACCTGATAATTACTTCAAAAGAAAATTTTAAGTTGAAAATAGTAATGTTATTCATGACTTGCATTCCTACTCTGTGATATATCTATATCAGTAGCTGTCTGGACATCTAAAAAACTAAAATTAAAAATAATGTATTTACGTTTTCTTTAATTTACAAATTCAGAGACTATCAGACTCCAATGCAACTCTGCACAGTCTATATGGAAAATAAAAAAAAACAATAAGAGAGAAACAAAACACAGAAAATATAACCAACAAATATCCCATGAATATCTTACAGTACTTAAGGGCCTAATGGAACTGTTAGCTTTTCAAAGATTTCTGAAAGATCATTATGATGAAAGTCCCATCCCTGGGGAATGTTCCAATAAGGAGGCATGATGCAGATAATGCATTCTTCCTACCATGTTTCTCCAACAATACGGCCTCCACCAATCGGAAACCCCACCATGTTTTATTGGCATAAAATCAAGCCCCTCCCCCCAAATTAAGGCCCATATTAAACATGCAAAATAGGGGGGAGAATGGCGGGGGGGGCTTGCATTTAGGAAGTACTTGCATGCCTGGATATGGTGCTGCCTGCATTGGTGGGGCACTTTATACCAGNGGGGGGGGGGCTTGCATTTAGGAAGTACTTGCATGCCTGGATATGGTGCTGCCTGCATTGGTGGGGCACTTTATACCAGGAGATCTTCTGCCACCGTTGCTTTCCCTTCTCCCTTGCTGCTGCGGTGTTAGAGGAACGCCGCGGCGTTTGGCATAGCCACATGCAGCCAGTCAGGGCTCCTCCATGCAAACGGAGCCCTGAGGCGACACTTGGCTTTAGGCGCTCCCGTCGCCGCCTTCCAAGGGAAGGCGCTCGCCTGGGAGGATCTCTCCCCCTCTCTCTCCCCGCAAGGTCAACGTCTGCGCTGCGGCTGAGGAGGAGGCTGCAGTTGGTTCCTTCTGCTTGCTGAGAGGTGAGGAAGCTGCGGCTTTGCAAACGAAGCGCTGCTCGCCTGGGCGAGATTTGGGAACGAGGGGCAGGAGGAGGCATGCACACACCCGCGGCTCGCTTTCCCGGCTTTGCCCAGCCTGCACGGCTCTGGCACGGCCCGGGCGGGATGAGCAGAGGGTCCGGCGGGGAAGCGCTCGCTGCCTTGGTGAGAGCTCTGCCGCCAGGAAGGAGGGCCTACCTGTCAGCTTAGCCTGGGGCCCAGTGCCCTTCCCTTGGAAGGTGGCGACGGGAGCGCCTGAAGCCAAGTGTCTCCTCAGGGCTCCGATTGCAGGGAGGAGCCCTGGTTGCTGCTACGTAGCTGCACCAAATGCCACGGCGTTACTCTAATGCCGCGGCAGCAAGGGAAAAGGGAAAGCAACGGTGGTGGAAGGTCTCCTGAACATCCAAGCTGTCGCCACCCGCCCACCCGAGGATGCAAGGGGGGGAAGTTACCCCCGAAAAGATGGCCTAGCCATTTTTTCGGGGGTCAAAAAAAAATAAGGCCTGGTCTTATAATGTGAGAAACACGGTAGGTCTTGATAGATCAATTGAAAGGCCCCAAAATACACTGAGTTTGCCCTCTTCCCAGCAAGTGGAAATTATTTTAAAAAACCTTTCTAAATTGCTACTAGATAGCTATTTAAACTATTAGAAAAACTGTTAAGAAATAGAAGTTATATGGAACTATTTAAAGTCAAGGCAAGATTTGAAAGACCAAAAAAAAATATCCACTGGAATTGCTCCCAAACTTGGCAGATTTGCAAAACAGAACTCACAGGCCACTGCAAATGACCTGCTAAAAAGATTAGATCATTATAGCATTACTTATACAATAATAATCCTGTAAAGAAAACCTTAATCAGACTGTAACACTGTGAAATAAAATATTGAGACAGGTGCACCAAAAACTGAACTACTCAGTACCAACTAGACAAAATACATTTGTGGGATAAAGTATGAAGTATAAAAGAATACCATTCCAACTATTAAATGGTATACGTGTGCGCATGCAGCAATACATAGGCAATATTGGGACAGATTCAATGAAATATCAATATATCCTAAAAAGCTAATTTCCACAATCAATGAGAAACTGATGCTGAAAAGATGTAGGATCAAGGTTTATCTCTAATCATCCATAAAATACTTACAGGAAAGGTTAGAGTGGCCTGCACAATCCTAAGATGTTATCATTATTGAAATCTGTGGAAGAAACCTCAAAAATGCAGTACATGGAAGGACACTGGGACACTGAAGAACATTTCTGAGCTAAACAAGTTCCATAAGGAGCACTGTGGAAAAAAATTCCAAAAGCAAGAACAAAAAAACTTGTAGTTGGCTACAGAAAATATTTGGAAACTAATATTTCTGCCAAATAAGGTATTACAAAGTACAGGTAGTCCTGGATCTATGACCATCCTTTTTAACCGCAGTTTGAAGTTACAATAGCACTGAAAAAAGTGACTAATGGCCATTCCTTGGACTAACAATTTTTGCAATGCCCCTGCAGTCACATTGTCAAAATCGGGCACTTGCCAACCAGCACACAATGATTACCATGTCCTAAGACTGCCATTTGTGACCTTAACTTTTGGGGGAGAGGGGCACTCCAACAAGCAGTCAGTGAGGGAAGCTGGTTCCACATTTTGGATTAAATGCCCGGAAAATATGTTCCCTGTCTCTTTCATTGCCTTGCTATTCCCTCCCTGCTGCTTTGAGCTAACAATAGATCAGATTACAGAGAGAAGGAGACTGACACCCAAGGGGGAAAGTAGACTCTGACTAACAAGATGCAATCTCCTTAGTTGATTTTTTTTTTCAAAATGGTTTGATAAACTTATAAATTTTGCACAAAACAATTTTTAAAAGTTACATTTTTTAAGCTTACAGGAAGAATTTGTTTTTAAAGCAACATTGGGAAGAAATATGGAATATGATATGGAAATAACTGACAGTGGAGAACATAGAGAAGAAAAAATGTGATTTCCCAGATGTAAAATGTTCAAGAAGAAATACAGACTTAGAAATTATAAATCCTGGCTATGAAGCAGAAATTACAGAACCAACTCTATACACTTTCTGGAAGCTTAATAGTGTTCTTTTATATAATAGCAGAGAACTCTCTGGGTGGACAAGCGGCAAATGTTTTTTCTTTGAGGAATTTGATGAAGAATGGAAAACAGATTTAATACATGTTAATGTATTTAATATATTATGGTATTTAACGTATTTAACACATTAAATACATTTAATACAGGAACAATTTTATCTGGAATTTTGGGGGAAGATAGATTGGAGACCTATTGTATTCAATCTATCAGCAATTGATAAGAAATTGTATAAAGAAACAAACTTGGATATTTAATCCAGGACCAATTAATATCTGGGATGATTGGTGTTGTGGTAAATTTTCTACGAGTGAATACAATAACAGCTTGTTAAAAGAGGGTTTGGAACTTCAACTTTATCTTCCTCCTATTACTATTCACAATTTTTATTACTTTCATATTTTTACATGTCTATTATTATTATTTTCTGTTAACTACTTTCTCAATATAGTTTACCAATGACAGCCTAACAATTTGTAAGTAGATTTAAAAGTTTTAACAGTTTAAAATTCTTGCAAGGGGTGTTTTGCAAGGAGTGGGAAACCAACATTATTCTATTATACCAATCAGTATTCAATTGGATAAGGTGTTATGTGTGTCTGTGTGTGTTTATTTTTAAGAATGTCTTAATGTCTTTTTTATTAATGTCTTTTTTGTTGTGTTTTTTTGTTTTAAATATTTTGTTTTGTATTTTAATTGTTTCAATAAACTATTTTAAAGTACACACACATACATACATTTATATATATACATATATATACATATATATATATATATATACATATATATACAAACACACACACACACACACACACACACACACACACACATATATATATATATATATATAAAAAACTAAAAAATTACATTGTTCACTAGCTTTCATTAGCCTCTGCTAACATTGTCGAGTGTAAAACTACCATTAAGGAGCTGTGCCTTTATATAACATTAACCAATGGCCACTGTATATAACAATTCCATCCTTATACTGCCAGCTGATAAGGACAGGGCAACAGTAGACATGGACAGAACAGATAATAATAAGAAGGTCTATGACCTCCTCAATGACAAGAGTGCCTATCAATTTATGCTTATCTTGGATAAGGATCCCATGATATCTTTCAAGAACCAAATTAATAAGGTAGCCGATAAACTCAAGATGGAAAAGTGGATGAAGACAATCTAAAAATGATTCGACCAAAAGACTCAGCCATGGCACAGTTCTATGGATTACCAAAGATCCACAAGAGAGAGGTACCCCTGAGCCCCATTATCTCCTTTTGTGGCACTCCCACATTTGGTTTAGCCAAATGGTTATATGGACAGCTACAACATTTGATCAAAGGCGCCACTAGCATGAAATATTCTACCAACTTTCTACAATGGTTAGAAAGAATGGAGATTGGAGAGGATGAAACAATGGTGTCATCTGATGTGGTATTACTGTTTACATTCATCCCCCAGAAGTTAGCGATCCTAACTACATAAAAACTATTATTGGAAAAGGAGTCATGAAACCCCAAATCCCCAGGCACAAATGATCTCCTCCTCCTGTTGAATTTCTGCCTTAGAACCTATTTTACATTTAAATACATCGCCATACATATGAACAGATAAAAGGTACACCTATGGGTCTCCGATCTCGGGAGCGATTGCTGAGGCAGTCCTCCAGAAATTATACAAGGCAATGAAATATGAGGCAATGAAAATATACAAGCCCAAGTTTTGGACATGTTACGTTGATGACGTTTCTCATTATTAAACAGCAAGATAAGACCAGATTTATGAAAATCCTTAATTCCATATACCTAGACATTCAATTAATGGTGGAAGAAGAGACCAATAACACTGGTCTAAAGTTGGTCTTCCTGGATGTATTAGTCAGCCATAACCTGGATGGTAGCCTCGACACAGGTGTACATCAAAAAATCACGAGCACGGACCGTATTTTGCACAATGAGAGTAATCACCCCACCACACATAAAGTATGTATTCAGGTACTGTTCTATAGAATAGATACCCATTGTAGCACACTGACAGCCAAAGAGCGGGCATACGTCTATCAAGTTTGCAAGCTCAGTTATTCTATGGATTTTATCTGAAAAGCCTGACAACCTATTGAAGGTGCTAATGGAACATTTGCATGGAGGGTGCTCCCATATATAAGGGAGGTACCTGAAACTTCTGCATGCATTCTCTTGACGCAAGGAGTCAAGGTGACGAACAAACTGGATCAAACATTGAGAATGAGAGTGATGCGCCCAAAAGAAACATTACCCAAAGAACAGGCATCTTCGGTGGTTTACCTATCAACCGTAGTAACTGTGCAAGCAACTATGTGGGGGAAACAGCCAAGCAGTTACAGACCAGAGTACAGGAACATAAATTGGCTGTCTATCACAAAAAGCAGTGCTCCCAGATCTGGACACATATAAAGGAACACAATCACATATTTAATTTTCAAGAGGTCAAAACTGTTGCCCACGATGCAACCAAAAGAGGACGCTTACTGAAAGAAGCCTGATTTTCCAACAACAACTCCATCAATAAGACATATTGAACAGCTACCGGCCTACCAAGCATTGAGGCACCAAGAAAGATTCTGCCAAAAAAGCAGACTGCTTCCCATCACTAGCAAAGCAACAAATGAATCTAGTGGACAAAACAAAAGTGCCTTTAAGGTGGAAGTCCGTTGAGATGAGGAAGGGAACTAAAGAGAATGCTGTCAAAGTCATGCGCACAACGGCCATTGGTTAATGTTATATAAAGGCACATATCTCCTTAATGGTAGTTTTACACTCTGACGATGTTAGCAGAGGTTAACAAAAGCTTAGTGAACAATGTACATTTTTCGTTCCAGAGACTGGGATGTCTGTCTCTTTTTACACACACATACACACAAATTTTTTTGATCTTCAATAGATTAACAATGCAACTCTTACCAATCTATTTCTGCTTCCCAAAAATCTTCCAGACCATGGACGATCAAATGTCCCTGAGCAGTGAGTTGGAGAAGAAGCTGGAAGCTTCCATGAACTTTCATATGCTTCTCGTTCTTCAACTGACCAGTCTCTACTAGAACTATGCAACCTGCTAGATTCCTACGAAACAATATGTTTATCACTTAATGCCTTGCTTGGGCATCATTCCACACAAGAAAATAAAATCTATAACATCTGCACTTTTTAATTAATCACATTTTCTAGAAGTCAACTGTTCCTATCCCATCTACAAAAATAAGTTTACCTCATCTTATGTGGGTCATAACTGCAAGGTTTACTTTGTTAGAAATTCAGCTTCCATTAAGTTATTTTCTAAGCAGGACCAAACATTACTATTCTCCTCTCACGGAAGAGAAGTTCTGAGAAGAGAACTGAGCTTCTGCTATATTGGCAACATTTGAAACAAATGCAAGTCACTTTAAAATAATAGTTGTAAATTACTGTTTTATACAATTACTTATACTGGGGGGGGAGCTGAAAAAAGCTACAAATACTTGGTAAATAACTCCTTGTTTTAAATTTCTTACAGAGAAATACTAAATTTGAAGAGTCGTGAACTTTTTCTATTTTTAGGCACTAAACTTTGCTAACCTCTTAACATGCAAATTAACTCATATCATGCAAATAATTATTCATATACTTTAGCTAAAACCAAATCATGCCTACTTATTTAACATTTAACTTTTAAGAAAATACTAAATACTAAAGTTTTAAGAAAGTACTAAACAGACAAAAGTAGAATTAAAAAGGAAAAAAATAATTGCATATATTCATAAAATAGAAATAATTTCTTATTAGTTGATAATCAATCAATTCTGGAGCAGAAAATTCTTTTTCCAGGGATAAAGCAGCATATACGCTATAGGATGAACTTGTGGTAATCGCTACAGATAAGCGGCAGAATATATGCAGAATTCCCATGCTCAACACCTATCATTTTCAGTCACGTGAGAAAACTTTTGCTTGAAAAGTCACTTTATGTGTGACTTGCCCAGGTGACCATGCTTAGGACATAACAATATCTATAGTTACTTCGCAACTAACAACAACTTTTTATATCTGTATTATTTCATTATATAGCCTTCCTTTCCTCTAGGCATTCAAGGCAACATAAAGAGTCTAATTCTCTTTATTGCTACCATTTTCTGAAGTATATTGGGCTGAGATAAGAAACCAATCCCAAGTCATCTAAGGACTTCTCTAAATGTATGGGAATTTGACATGGTCTACTCAAACTCATAATCCTATATATACAGTATATTAATTTCTATTCTATTTTTTTATTTCCCCATATACTTTATAACTTTAGATTTTTTTTCAAGTCATTCTGTTATTATAGCTATTATGTTTTATTATTTTTGTTATTTATATTGTTCTGATTTTACACAATGACTTTATGCTACTTTGTATATTAACCTGCTTAGGAACATTAAATAATTTAAAGATGGGTCTACATTTCTTTTCTTTCTTTTCAGAACACCTAGAGGAAAACTTACAACAACTCTAGTGAGAAAGTTTCACACAGCACTATAACAAATTCCACTTATGCAACACCTACATATAGGATGCCTAATACTTGTGATCAGTCTTTTTTTAAATGCAATTTTATCAAGTACTTTTAGCAGAATCTTTATTCATTAGTTCATTACTGTTCTAGCTATGCTATCCCTGAAACAGCCACAGTTCTAACATATAAAAATAATGCAATTAATATGTTTTCTAATTTAAAAAATATGGCAAAGGAGTCCAAGTCAGTGACAAGTTGTGGGAAGTCAGATAGAAAGTACATCCCAAGAAAATATAGCCCTCAGATTAGAGCAGCAATTGGGATTGGAATTTCCATTGCTAAGTGATGCGGCTAAAGTACAATGCCACAATGACTTAGTGACAGCAGTCTTGGTTGCCATCATAACTTAAGGACTGCAGGCAGGTGCTTTGGAGAAAAGGTGGGTAAGTGCTCCAGGTGAGCGGACACTGCAGAGACCATGAGCAGGTGAATGGGCAAAAAAGTGGCAAGAGTGACTTGCAGGAGCAACTTTTGATCTCCTGTCGGCTTCCCAACTGATGTAGTGGGAAGCCAGAAGGAAAAGTTGCAAATGGCAATCACATGATATTGCAACCATCATAAATTTAGAGAGTCAGATGCGAAGCACCAAAATCATGGTCATGTGACTGTGGGGACACTGCAATGACTGGAACTTCAAGGGCCAGTCATTAAATCTCCCCCTTTCAGCATTATCATAATTTTGAACAATAATCCAAGAACTACCTCTAGTTCTAAAGTTCAGAGTACAACCTAAATATTTTTAATGAGACCTTAAACTGCTCTTGATTTCAGTAAAGAATGCTTTTTTTCCTTGTAAAAAATCATTCAGGATTCTTAAAACTGCAGATCTCTTTGTAAATACACTGTGCGCACAATTATTAGGCAAGTATTTTGACCATATCCTCATTTACATGCATATTTTCCACTTCCAAGCTGTGTAAACTTGAATGCTTAGTGGATATATTAGGTGATGTATATTTGTGTAATGAGGGAGGGTGTGACCTAAAAAGATCAACACTCTATATCAAGGTGTGCATAATTATTAGGCAGCTTTTTTTCCTCAGGCAAAATGGGCCAAGGAAGAGATTTAACTGACTCTGAAAAGTCAAAAATTGTAAGAAGTCTTTCAGAAGGATGCAGCACTCTTGAAATTGTGAAAGATATTGGGACATGATCACAGTACCATCAAATATTTTTTTGCAAATAATCAACAGAGTCATAAGAAAAGTTGAGAAAAAAAGATGCACATTAACTGCCAAAGATTTGAAAACAATCAAATGTGAACCTATAAGAACCCATTATCCTATAGTGCTGTCATATTCCAGAACTGCAACCTGCTGGGA
Organism: Laticauda laticaudata; assembly: GCA_004320025.1. NCBI lineage: Eukaryota > Metazoa > Chordata > Lepidosauria > Squamata > Elapidae > Laticauda > Laticauda laticaudata. The sequence continues at coordinate 38,093 of BHFT01048998.1, forward strand.
GATTTACAGTGAAGGAAAACAGTACACCTCTCTGAACAGTGTCTGGGAGACTGGTTGCTGCTGCACAAAAAGTTGATCATCAACAGTTCAAGAAACTGACAAATTCCATGAATGGAAGGCTTATGACTGTTACTGGCAAGAGTGGCTATATTGGTCACTGTTGTTGTTTTTTGAAATGTCAGAAATATTTGTAAATTTTGAATTATTATTCTCACTTTAATAGATTAAAATAAACAAGTGAGATGAGAATTTTTTTGTTTTTCATTTAGCTGCATAATTCTGCACACTAATAGTTGCCCAATAATTGTGTACACATATATTCTCCTAAGAAAGCCAAAAACTTACTTTTATTCTCTTAAATATTCAGGTTTGAGGTCTACTAACATTTTGAATTGATAGTTGTTCAATAATAAAATTAATCCTCAAAAATACAACTTGCCTAACAATTCTGTACAGTGCACATTAAAACAAAAATGGAATGGAATGCACTAGATTGTCAAGAGGGAAGGAAAATGGAGGACCATAAAGCAATCTCAACAATGTTTTGAATTATTTTGAACAGAAAAAAAATAAACAAAATATTTAAATAATTCGGCATCTTTTATATAACCAAGTTATCAATGAAACTTTGGACAATTTGAACTCATCAACAAGAGAAAGATGGAAAATATACCATCATAAAAATTACCTGGCGTCCAGAATCAAGTCTTAATGAAGACTCTCTCGTATGGTATGAATCAGTTAAACTTGTTCCACCACTTCCAGTTCCTATCCTAGCACTTCGAGAACCAGATGGTTGAACAGATAGCTTCCGTGGAATTCTTGATGGCTTTGATTCCATTTTGTGTGCACTATGTAAAAACAAATATTCAACTTTCCTAATTAGATAATGAAATGTGTAAAATATAGGAAGAAAAGCTACAGGTTTATAAGTCAGATAGTAACCAGTGGTTAATGTTGCCTCTATATTTGTACACAAAACCTCTGATCGATATTTTAGGTATTATGAGATACAAGCATCAAAAATATAAATTTTATAAATTGCTGATGATACTTAGCCAAGTTAGGGTGCCAGGTCTCCTGAGAGATGCCGTGGAGGTTCAATCTCAGTGCCTAGAGGCTGTGATAGGAGCTGAATAGGACATAACAGACTTCAATTCAACCTAACAAGACCCAGTGGGGTTTTGAGTTTTTTGGACTATCTGATTCTGGGGACTTGTTTTTGGTTCTGATGGGGTGGCTCTACCTCAGACAGACCGAGAGCACAATCTGGGGTCTTCTTGAACTTACAGCTCTTGCTTGAGAAGCAAATGGCAACTGTGGCTAGGAATACAGTATCACTTTCTAGAGACCACTAATCTGTAAAATCGGCAACCCCAAATCTTTAGATAATATCTAAAGACAGTACATCAATTGACTAAACATTTCTGAATGTACATTAGATGTTAGTAATGCATATGTTGATAAACCACAGAAATGTCATACATGTATGATTTAGACTTTATAATCAAGTCACCATTAAACATCACCTTTCAATAAAATTTTATTGCATCTTTACACAATCATGTAATCTAATAAATTGTAATACAGCATTAACATACTTCTAAAAATTTTGTTTAGTAGATATTATGATACCTTATTTAAAATTCACATTATTATTCCTCCCAAAACAGACTGTGGAATATATATAATATGCAATTTATTAAACGCTGGTTTAGAAACAACCATTTGGACATACGGCCTGGAAGAAAACATAAGTCTTGCAGGCAAATAGAATTTTATCTTATCTTAATGCATATAATTCATCTGTGTATTGAATCAAGTATTCAATATTATTTTGCATGAGAACCTGTTCTGTCAATCTCTGGTTTTCAACTATTACTATTCATGTGGATTGATTTTAGAATATTAAAAAAACTGAAAAATACAACTTGGATCATGGGATGGTTAGCTAAAAATACATTCTTACCAATACTGGAAGCATGCCTATATATTAAATATCTGTAACTTACACCCTTAGGATCTTAATGGATTTCATTATCAAAAACTTATTGCAATTTTTTTAAAAATCCAACAATAGCCAATTATACAAAGAGGAGAAATGACATTACTGTATATTGGTTCACTTCTGCACAGCTGTAAGCTGAAAAATCCAATATCAAACTAGACCTAAAACAGCCAACATAATTACCTTGAAGGTTATTAATGTTCCTACTCTTCTCATAGCCTGGATTCAAATAGAATCAAAGTTGTGTCCTATTGTTCCACTTTTGACTATACAGGCCACAACAAAATCAAAACTAAGAGAAATTAAGCTCTTATCAATAAACAAAAATACGTATTTAACTGAACAATTCAATCTTCCTTTCTGCTCACAAAGGTCAGGTTATGCAACAGAAAGGAGAAGTTTGCTTATAACCTTTGATTGGTGCAACTTAAAACAATGCTTCTTTCTGTACAATGTCAATTTCAAAAAATTGTGGCAATGCTAAGTCGAAAGAATTGTAGGCTTATTTGCAAAATGGTCCATGAGAGTATCTGAGCAATTTCCTATTTTAGAACCCATTTATTTCTACACTATTAATGTACATCCCAATGCAAAAGAAGCAGTCCTAAAAAAGTCTCTGTAAAATAGTAGTCATGTACCATGCCTCATGACATGGTGAGGTGAAGGGGACATGGTGGCTCAGTGGCTAAGACACTGAGCCTGTCAATCAGAAAGGTCAGCAGTTCAAACCCCTAGCGCTGCATAACGGAGTGAGCTCCTATTACCTGTCCCAGCTTCTGCCAACCTAGCAGTTTGAAAGCATGTAAAAATGCAAGTAGAAAAATAGGGACCACTTTGGTGGGAAGGTAACAGCTTTCTGTGCACCTTCCGCATTTAGTCATGCTGGCCACATGACCATGAAGACGTCTTCGGACAGCGCTGGCTCTTCAGCTTTGAAACGGAGACGAGCACCGAACCTAGAGCCAGAAATGACTAGCACGTATGTGCAAGGGGAACCTTTACATTTACTTTACCATGCCTCAAAATTTTCCTAGCAGCTAGTCATTTATCAGCCTTATTTCATAAAAAAATAAAATAGTTCAGAAAATTCCAAATATGATTCAAGATTGTATCTCCAGGCCATTTTAAAATGACCCAGACAAGTCTCACTGCATTGTTCTAAGTACTGGTTTTAAATGGCAAAACTGCATCAAACAGAAGGAAATGCATTCAACATGTGTATTTCAGTAATAGGAGGGGTCATGACGGGTACTGTGCTTACAACATCCCAGTTAGAGGAAGAGAAGTGATTAGGTACTATTTTCTTAACTGTTCCAGGAAATTAGAGTTTGGTAGCATTTTTTAGACTAACAATTTTATCAAAACACAAACTTTCATGAATTGTCGCTCACTTTTACATGGAATGGTTTACAGATTAATATTAAAAAGAGGCAAGACAGAGGAGAATGGGTTGGCACATAAGCATCTTTGTCCTATTCAATCCACAAAACTTAGCTGTATCAAACTCCTGCTGATCTAGAAAGAGCAACCTATCAACCACAGGTTTTAGACAAATCCAATTTGGGGCAAATTAGCACATTTGTTATTCAATGGATAAACATCCAGCCTCCATGTTCTCCATCTATTATGTAGCCTTTTCACTGTAAAAACCATAGCTAAAGAATCCTTATTTATAGAAACTACACAAGTGTGCCTTTCTTTCTATGTGTTCAAATTAGTTATGATGTTTTTCAGTCTGGGCCTCACGCTAGAGACCTCAAGATTGCTTCCTTTCACAGAGGGGGCTTATCTTGGCTAGTGACCAGTAGGAGGCATTACACAACTGGTTTTGCCCTTCTTGAAAGTTTCCAGGTGTAGGCATCCTCCATAATGGACATTAAAGAATTAAATAAAAACTACCTAGTATGGAGGATACTTACCCCTTGAAGAGACCCAATAAAAACCAAAATGGCCATTGTAGTGCTTTCTACTGATCAGTAACTAATATAGTACAAGATATGGTCATAGGGCTCAAACTAAATACAACACTTTTCACTGGAGGGAAATCATAAATCATACCCAGTTAGTGAAGACAAATGAACAAGTAGTCCTCTAACAAGTCGGATACACTGAAAACTGCAATAAATGCTGGGGAGATATACACACACACACACACACACACACATATATACACATACACATACACACACACACATACATATACACATATATACATATACATACATATAGATATATATGAACTCAATACAGAGGCCTGAGGATGGCAGATGAGATTCTGCCGAAACGTTGCTACAACTTTAAAAGCACAACTACAATGACGTGGGACAATACCCGAAGGAAGCTGAACAGCACACATGTAAGTACCCGCGAAAACTTAAAAAAAAACATACATACACACACACACATATACTCACCGCCCGTTCTAAATACTCATAAAAACCAACCCATCTATTTGAATACGACATTCAAATTAAGGCAAGGGAGAAGCAGCAAACCGAACTGTTATTGGCATTCCTTTTTGTCAGATTTTTTAAAAAAGCAACCCTAAAAAGCTGGGGGGCGGGGGAGACTTGTAAAGGATTCGTCATAACCTGAATACCAAGCTGACTTAAGTACTCTATAATAAACACTCCAATGACCTCATATTGGAGACAGACCAGGAAAACCCGAGGTCCGATTTTAATTTAAGGCACGCAGGCGGCTCCTTGACCTCTCTCTCAAACTGGACTATCGCTAGATAAGAAACGGCGTTTTCTCTCAAAACCCAGCCAACGGTAAAAACCTCGAGAGGTTTCTCTTTTCCGGACTCGATTGCACAACGAAGCCGCATCGAGGAGGGCGTCTTCGTCTCTTCGCGGACGCGCCCAGGGCAGACGTGTAGGTCTGGGGCCCGTTTGCCGAGTCAGAGCTCTCTTCCCGAACCGTACAAGGCAAACGGGGCAAGGGAGGAAACTGGGCCAAGAACTTCGTCTCCCAAGCCCACAAAATGGAGACTTCCTGAGCTCCCCAAACCGTGGCACTTCCCTTCCGCAACTCCCCGCGAAGCCAGGGCCCTCCGACCAGCCTCTTCGGCTTCGCTTTCTCTCTCCATCGCAAGACATCACCTGCTTGCGTCGGCCGCCGTCTCCCCTCGCGCCGCTCGCCGCCTTTATGGGCACCTACCCCCAGCCGCTCGCCGACCCGACAATGGCGGCCGCTGACTAGTATTACGGTCTGTACTGAAAAGGAAGCTACCTCCGCGCCGCCTGCCAATCACCACGGAGTCAACGGACACCCGTCCTTTCAACTCTCGCGAGAACAGCGAGCCGAGTCTCGCCTAACCCGAAGTTTAATACGGAGATCTGGCTCTTACTCTTTCTCCCCCCCCCCCGCCCTCCAAGACGTCGTGGGTGGGGAGAGCGGCTCACCCAGAGGCTGCTGNCCCCCCCCCCCGCCCTCCAAGACGTCGTGGGTGGGGAGAGCGGCTCACCCAGAGGCTGCTGGGAAAGCGGAAGCGGCAGAGTTGCGTTGGTGCTTTGAGGTCGCTTGGCGCTGGTCTCCGGTGGCTTCTGACGTACGTCATACGTCACTGGACGGCATGACAGATTGTGCGGTGGAGACGAGTCGCGGGCCTCCCAGAGGGAGAGAGAGGTCCTGGTGTGGCCGGGAGAAGGGGGGGGGCGGGAAAGAGACCCCTTTGCAAAATTTAGGGATCTTATCCGTGCAAGCTCACGCTAGACAAGAGAAACTAATTGCACCAAAGAACCTGCAATCCGGAAAAAAAAATTGCAAACGGTGTTCATGAGCCAGCCAGCTTTCTTCACGATGTAAGTGTTGATGTGCAACGCATCAATCCCAAAAGCAGGCTGCTGGTGATGACCCAACTTTCTTTCTCATCAAGAAGGCTATAACCAGAAGAAGAAGAACTTGGTTGTCATTGTACAAGGACAACGAAACTGTGGATGCACCCCAGCAACTGTTCGCAATACAATAAAACCAAAGCACTTCAAAATGAAGATAAGAAAAATAGAGTACCCACGTCTCCATTTGCAATTTGAGAGTACAATATCTGTGAATGTTGTGGTGCTGTTGTTTTGGTTGAAAGGCAAAAAACCCAAAACCCTTTTAATGAAAGTGCATTCCCTTGATATTGTTTCTCCTCTCATGAAGTGTCACCTGCCACTGGGAAAAACAATCATCGTTTGCGGTAGAATGAAGCCAGGTGAGCCTAGTTGGATATTTTGAATAGCAGGTATAACTGCCTACCAAATTGTCCACCTAAATAAGTTTCAGGCATGAACGTGCCCTGTGCTTGGCTTGTGACTACCATGTTTCTCCAACAATATGCCCCCCCATAGGAAGACCCAGCATGTTTTCTCGGCATAAAATGAAATTAAGCCCCTCCCCCCAAATTTAGGCCTAGTTAAAACATTGCAAAAAATTGGGGAGGGGAGGCGTGGTGCGAACTTGCCATTAGAGTGTCCAGCGGGCAAGCTACGCCTCACCATCAGCCGCTCTCTAATACCATGGGGAGCACAGAGGGCTCCCCCAGCGTCAGCAGGTGGGGCCGGCGTCAGGTGTGGATGTCCGCAGCGTTTCAGCCGCTTCTCAGGCCTCCTGAGGCTTGCCACGGTTCCCACCGGTCTTGGCGCCTCTCTCGCCAGCGCCGGTCTCCAACAACAGCGTCTGAGTCGTTCCCGACTTTTCCCGCTCCCCATAACAACAGGAAAAAAAATATTTCTGAGGCTCCTGGGAGTGCCCGTTGTCTGCGTTTTGGTTTAATCCCAAGCAGCTGGGTGGGCCTGAAATGAGCGCAGGTGAGCGTCTCTGCTGCTGCTAGGCTTGGTGCTCCCCAGCCTTGGGTCTGCAAGTTTGCAAAAGTCCCAGCGTTTTGCAGCCGTTCCTGCATCAATTGCCCAGCTGAGCTGCAAGCTGTCTCTCTCTCACCAGCGCGCCGTTCAATAAAGTAGCAGCAGCGACTGGTGAACTGTGGAAGCGTTTTGTCCAGTCACTTCTCGGGTGGCGGAGCACCTCCGTAACTTCCAGTAGAAGTTATAGAGATATAGAATAAAGCAGGATGGAAACTCTTAATGTAAGCCTGAACTAGCTGCCACCAATCCCCAAAAGTATACATGTGTTGAGTTAAAGGTAGGCATCAACAGGGTGCAATAAGAAATTCCAACAGCACGGAATGGCGCATGCTTTTGATGCCTTAATTCAAAATGTATTTTTCCCAGGATTTAACACTATGAGTCAAAGAGGAAACAGGCTCTTAATGATATGTGACAGCGATGTGTAGCACATGCTACACCTGCTCCAAAGCATCTTTTCAGGTTCAAGATCTGAAGTGTATCTTTTGGTCAAGTTATTAAACCTGGCAATGTATATCATTTTCATCTGTAGCAGGGTCACCAACCGTTGGGCTCAGCGGGCTAACCAAAACTCATTAATTTAAAATTCCGCCGGGACCAGAGACCCTGGGAAAAATCCCGAAAAAAGACTGCAGGAAAATTCCCCACCCGTTTCTCCTTGCCGATTGATCATTCTTTATTTGGGATTGCAGGATACCGTCTCCAGCGCCATTCTTCAGGGGAGAGAGCAAAAAGAGAGACTTTTGGCTTCATGGTGAAGAACAAAGCAGCAGAAGTAGCAGAAGTCTTTTCTCCCCCAAACTCCACCAGAATGGCTCAGCCTCTTGGAGCGGATAGCCTTGGCAGGGTCGTCCAAAGTCACCACCCATTTCTTTTTTTTTTTTTGAAAAGAATTTTATTAATTTCTACAAACACACATAACATACACAACTTTTAAAAAAACATCTACTCTCATATTACTTCGGTGTGTCGGTTGGGTTCATCAGTTTGTGCATTCATTTGTTAGTCTCAGTTGCAGTTATATTGCCATAACAATTTCATATTATCAATCCATATCCTAAATTATTACTAAAAAGAAAAAAAAGAAAATTTTGTTTTGCTTATACTTTTAATCTTCATGCTTTGTGAGATATCAATACTCTTAAACAATTTATCTATAAACAAATCAAATAATATAACAAATCAATCTTAAAAACAACCATTTATAGATATAGTATTAATTCTATTATTCGTATTTTATCATCTAGCATTGATAAAAAAAATCCCAAATTTCATTAAAATTGTTTATCTTCTTGCTCTTGATTTCAAATGTCACTACTCATCTCAGCACATGTCCAATCATTTCTTAATTAATTTCTTTCCGATAATGGTATTTTTCATTCTTCCAATTTTTAGCAAATACAATCCTATGCCGCTGTTAATACATGTTTACAATCAAATATTTCAAATCTTTATTATATGTTTGTCAGGGTAAAAATTTCCCAATAAAAAATCTCTGGTTTCCAAGTCTATGTGTTTCTTTGTCATTTTTTCCAACCACATGTGAATTTTTTAGTCCAATATCTTCTGCATCCTCCCAGGGTCATCACATGATGATAGTATGAGCCAGGTATTCTGATGACATTCCAACATTTTTCAGATTTGTTCTTGACATTCTTGCTATTCTTGTTTCGGGGGGAAGTGCCACCTGTAAAAATACAAAGTTTTTTCTTTATATTGCTGTTGACATTGGTCATTTTATAATTTTGAGACACAGTTTTTGCCATTTTAAATCAATCCATATTCCAAAAATTCTTCCCCCAAGCAATCATAGTTCTCTTAAACTTGTTTCTTCCTCTCTAACTTAATTCCCAATATTAACCATATTAATTTTTAATCACTTTCTTCAGTACCCATCAATATCTTATCTAAATCAGTCTGTTTTGTCATAAAATTCCTTCCGTTTTAAAATTCTCATTATCTTGAGTGTTTTGGCATATGAAACCAATTCATCCTTATACCTTGTTCTTCTAAGTTTGATCGATTTTAATCCACCCTTTCATCTACAATTCCCATATCTAACTGTTTGTTCTTTTATAGATCATAGGATAGGAAAATGCATTCAATTAGGTCAATAACCAAACTGATTTTCAAATAACATTGTTTTTTTATCTTCTTCCCAATTTAACACAAAGACTCCCGTATATAATGTTCTTCTGAAAAATACCCCTGTGTTTTAGTTCCCTTGATACCATAAAAAAGCATGCCAGCCCAACAGTAAATTCATGTCCTTTCTAATGTCAACAAAATCTATTTGCTTTCTTAATGTTTTCCATTCTTTTGACCCACATCAATTGCAGCTTGATAATACAATTCCCAATTAGGCAGGCCCAAAAACCTCCCTAATTTCTAGCATCTTGCAAAAGCTTTAACTTATTTCTCAGCTCTTTTTACCTGCCATATAAACTTCACCATGATTTTATTTAAATCTTCAAAATAGTTTTTTCCAAGTCTAATTGGTATAGTTTTGAAAGAGAAATAAAATTCTTGGGTTAATATTTCATCTTAATTGTTGAGATTCTCCCTATTAATGACAGATTGCAAGTTTTCCCATTTCTTTCAAGTCTGTTAATATCTGTTGTTTGAGTTGGTATAATTCTCTTTAATGTGCTACATCTTGCTGTCAAAATATATCCCCAGATACTTAACCTTATTTGTAACTTGGATTTTAAAAGATCTGTCAGTTCTTCTTTTGTCTCAGTAACATGTTTTTTTGTTTGAATCTTTGTTTTATTTTATTTATTTTCAAGCCAGCCATCTCACCATATGTCTCTATCTTTTCCAATAACTTCTGGAGACGGTTTCTTAACGCGGTCTTTCCAAAATAAAAAGCTTAAATCGTCAGAAAAGCTTTGTAGTTTGAATTATTCTTTTTTAATTTTCATTCCTTTTATACTTTTATCATCCCTATATTCTTCTATTCAACACTTCCAGAGTCAATACGAATAACAAAAGGAGATTAGGGACACCTATGTCTTGTGCCTGTTTCATTATACTTAATAACGATCTGTAAATTCTCCCTCCATCATTACTCTTGCTGTCTGGTTTATTATATATGGCTTTCTATTGCTTTGAATAAATTTTCTTGGCCAAAACCCATCTTGTTCCTAGTAATAACATAAATCTCCAGTTCCGTTTGTCAAACAGCCTTTTGAGCATCTAAGAATATATCAAAACGCATTTGCTTCTCTCAGGATGAGCCTCATAACTATTCCAAAGTTATAAGCGCGCATCTGCATTACTCTCCATATTGTCTCTAATTTTCTCTTTGTCAGCAAATCCATTTTGATCTGGGTGAATAAAATTATCTTAAGTATTTTTTCAGTCTTTCTGCTAAAATTGAAGCAAAGATTTAATAATTCTGCAATTCAATAAGGAAATAGGTCTATAATTCTAATTTTTGCAACGGGATCGGCCTCTTCTTTTGGATAAGTTGTATATAGCCTCTGACCATGTTTTGGGTATCATCCTTCTTTAACAATAACTTCATTCATAACTTCTAACAATGGATGCTCCAATGGATGTCTTGAAATTTTTTATAGAATTCTGCCGGAAGCCCATGCTGGGACCTTGGTGCTTTCCATTTGTTTTTGTCTCTTAATGCTTTCATTTAATTCCAATCATTGTTATATTACTTTCTAACATTTCTATCAAATCTCTTTAGGTATCTTCGGGTAAGTTAACATTCTGTAAATACTGTTTAATTTTTTCCTCATCAATATTCTTTGATTTATATGAGTTGCCCATAGAAATCTCGAATAATTATTTTTTCTCGCTTATCTACCACAACAAACTTGGCCTTGATCATCTGTTAGTTCAATATTTTTCTTGATTCCTTCTTTCTCAGTTTATATGCTAAGTCATCTACCTGGTTTGTTTGCATCTTCAAAATAATCTCTGTTTACAAATTCTAATTTTTCTGTGGCCAGTTCTTCCTTCTCTATTAATTCCAATTTTAATGCTTAATTAATCCCATTTCAATTTGATACCCTTTTTTCTGTGGCATTTTCTGTAATTCTTTTTTCAAGCCTTTTATATTCATCTTCCAGGCTTGAGGCCTTGTCTTTTTTCCTAATATTCTTTTTTTCTTGTATAATTATTTATCAAGCCTCTAACATATGCCTCATTGTATCCAAACATTCTTTATTGAAGTATCCTTCTCTTTTGTTTTCTTTAAGAAAAAAAACCATCCTTCTCGCATCCATTGTATAAAGTCTTTCTCCTTTAAAATAGTGTTGTTTATGTCCATCTCGATCTTTTTTTTTCCCTTCCATTTTAATTGTCATTGGACTATTGGTTGCCCAAGTAGTTTTATATTCAATACTTGTTTCTTGAATGAACGGATATTAATTCTGTTGAGATCCCAAATCATATCTAATCTGGAACCATGATAAATGTCTATTAGAGTAAAAAAGTATATTGTTTTAGCTTTAACGTTTCTTTCTTCCAAATTATCTTTTAAGGTTTAATTCATCCTGTCATTTTTAAAAAAAGATTTAGGGAGGAAACGCTTTCGATTTTGTTTTATTGTTGTGGTGGTTTAGTATATCCAATTTATTGTCCACAATTCCATTAAATGTCTCCCATCATTATATTTTTATATATTACATAGTCCAGTTCTTATTATTATTTCTATATGTATGTTTTTTATAAACTCTTCTTGTTTATCATCTCGGAGCATAAAATTTGCAATCAGGAGTATTTTTCTATTATTGTCCATTATTTCCACCATTATCTCTGCGTCTTCATGCCGTGTAAATCAGTTTTTGCTGGGATATCCTTCTTTGGATGTAGAGAACCACTCCTCTTTTCTTACATTGAGGTCAAGAAGTAAATATGTTTCCCTAATTTGGTTGTTACTAACAATGTTCATGTGGCTTTTTAATATGAACGTTCTTGTAAGGCAAATTATATCAAATTTTAATTTCTCTCACATTTATGAAAGGTTTTCCTTCTTTACAGCTGAGTTAATGTGTTCCTTTATATTCATTGGTAAATCAGTTTTTTTTTCTTCCATTGATTATCTTTATATTTAGTCTAACAGCTCTCGGGCTCTCACTTCACGTGTTTCTTTACTGTCTACCTGCTCACCTACACTCCTTTCTGCTTTTTTCAATGCCAGTTGTTTCCCTCCTGAAACTCTTATTAATGAGACCTTTTCTTCTGCCTCCTCTCTTCTTCTCCAAAAAATTCTGACGTAGAAAAGTTTCTTGCTTTTTCAAATCGAATCCAAATTCTATGTCTCTGCTCTTGCACATAAAAATTAAATCCTTCTGGTATCAGCAATCTATAGTTCAACTTCATTTTCCAATAGCATTTTAGTCCGAAATCGGTATTCTCTTCGTCATCTCTCTCACTCTTCTAGGTATTGTTTTAAAACCACATCTCTTTGCCGTTTATATTCAATGTTTGTCTCTCTTACCACTTGTAATATTTGTGTTTTTGATGGATTTTTGGTCAATCTAATATGGACTTCCTTTGGTATTTAATTTCTCATCGCATATCTTGTATAAACTCGATATACTCTATTCTAACTCCATCATCCTTTTCCTCTGTAATTTCCAGAACTATCTGCCAAGATTTATTATCATTATCGCAGCCAAAATTTTCTCCTTTTTCCTCTTCTATAATTTTGAAAATCTAAGATAAAATTCTGGACTTTCCCATCTCCCACTCACATCCCACTCTTTTTCTTGTTTACCACTGTAATACTAGATGTCAATATTTCCAATCTTCTCCTCTCCTTGTTTTCCCTTCTTCCTCAAATTTTTTTGGAATCTGCTCCTCATACTTCCCGCATCATTTGTTTAATATTTTCAATCAACTTTTTTCTCTATTTTTGTTCATAGTATCTATTTTTATTCTTAATATCTTGGACTTTTCCTTGGCATAAGCATCTGTAAATTTACTTTTTCTTGTTCTTTATCTTGCTTCAACATTGTCTGAATTAAATGTTGTCCTGTAGATGGTGGGGAAGCAGAGGTGGTAACAAAAATGCCGAATGGTTTGGTTTCCTGCTCATTTTAGGGTCTTCCAAAGCTCAGATTCTCATTTGACTTTTAATCCAGAGTGATAAAGTAGCCAATTAGTAGTCCAAAATAAAAAGTCAATTAGTAAAAACCGAAACAAGAAGAAAAAGGAAAAGGAAAAAGAAAGTTCTCGGGTTTCTTCTTAGACCCAGTCCAATTTGAAAAATGCCACATAAAAAAAAATGGAAGAAAAACAAAGAGAATTAATCGAAAAGAAAAACCAAAGTGGTCCGCAAAACATAGATGGAAGGAGCAAGGGAAAAAAAACAAAAAAAGGAACTTCTGAGGCTTTCCCTTTAAATAAAAAGCAAAAATACTAGAGTCTAAAAATTTACAAAAGGCTGGCGAGTAGGACTTTCACAAGTATATATATATATAGTTATATATATATGCACTGCACATCTGCATTTTATTTCTTTATCCAAGCTCTTAATTATAAACTCTCTTCTCCAGGGCAGCGCGTTCAAAGCCAAGCCTCAAATGTTGAAATATTGATGAGTCCAAGAAAGCACCTGTAATAATATTTTACTGTGTTTCTCCCTCTATCTTATCACATTAAAATGTCTTGAAAAGGGAGTATTTATGCATTTTTCTCCCCAGTTCAAATAAAATATTTTCAAGCCTCTAGTTGGCAGTGTTTGCAACATCTCTTCATACTCTTTTCTCCCCCAGCCAAAAAGAAAAAGTATTTATAAAAAACTCAAACAGAAAAAAAAAAAGAAATTAACCAAAGGGAGCCTCTGTCCTAAAGAAAATTTAAAAAATAAAAGAAGCATGAAAATATATATAAGAGAAATTCAATCCGGTTACCTAAAAAGTCACATTAAAGTCCTCAAAAAAAAAAAAAAAAAATCCAAGCCTCAATTTTACATCACTTAAAAAACGCCGCTCAACCAATTCCAGTCAAACAAAAATAAAGTCACGAATTTCCTTTCTTTGTTCAGGATGTCCTTGTCAATCTCAACCAATTTACAAATTCAAAAGGAGTTTCTCACCACAACCGAACACACACTCACTCAAGGCCACTTTCTTCCGTGAGCTTCCGCCGACTTCAGCAGCTTTGAAGGCTGCCTTTTCCGCTGCCAGCAAAAGGGCTTCTCACCGGATCAAACTAGAAGATTTTGCGATATCTCTGGATCCTGGGACTGTCGCCTTCACAATCCCCAGTCTCTACGGGAAGCGGTTTAGGACCGACCAGGGGCGAAAATATCAGCTGCGATCTCAGAGCCCCGAGATCACAGCTGTAGCACCGAGATGAAGCTCCGCCTTCTCTGCACCACCCATTTCTGGTGGAGTTTGGGGGTGAGAAAGAAAAACCCTTGGTGCTTTCCTTGCATGCAGCCAAAAGCAGAAAAAGAAAGAAGCTGAAAGAAGCAGCCCAGTGGCCAGGTGGGGCGTATGGGGCAAGTTCTTCCATTCCGCCCTTTCCCCACTCCTCTCACTACCTCGTCTTGTTCACAATGCAAGCGAAGCATGCCTTGTGTTCCCACGGGCCATGTGGGCGGCACAGCCTTGTGTTCCCACGCAGCCTGGATTAATTGCTTTGGGGGGTGCTTTGAGGTGACATTTCTCTGCAGACCACCAAAATTTTCTCGCGGACCACTAGTGGTCCCAGGCCCACTGGTTGGCGACCACTGATCTTTAGTATTTCATTAGGCTGGGATATAAACAGGATTACTTGCGCCTTTGTCCTATCCAGCAAGAATCTTCTGAGGTTCTCATCTTTTATTCTATGAAGAACAGGAAAGGCTTTTCAACCATGAATGCTTTAACATCTGTTTTTAAAATTCCTCAAACCTTTAATATAGGTAGTTCTTAACTTACAACCACTATTGAGCCCAAAATTTATGTTAAGTGAGAGATATTTGTTAAGTGAGTTTTGCCCCATTTTATGACCTTTCTTGCCACAGTGGTTAAATGAATCGTTGCACTTGATACAATAAGTTACTAACCCAGTTCTTAAAGGAATCTGGCTACCCCATTGACTCTGCTTTTCATAAGTTTACAAAAGGTGATCACATGATCTTGGGACACAGCAATGGTCATAAATATGAACCGGTTGCCAAGAATCTGAATTTTGATCATGTGATCATGGGGATGCTGCAATGGTCATAACTCTGAAAAATGGTCATAAGTCACTTTTTTCAGTCACTTTCTTTACTGAATGGTCACTAAATGAGCTGCGGTAAGTCAAGGGCTACCTGTAGTTGTTCCTTAATACAGATCAGTCATGAGGAATAGGTTATGTATATGTATATGTATATCATGAGTGTCAAACTCATGTCACATGATGTACCATGATGTTGCGGAGCTGGGGTGGGTGTGGCCTACATGTGGCATATCTGGCCCACGGGCTGCCAGTTTGAAACCAGCGGTATACCTAAAGCTTCCCTGTAACTAACTTCTACAAATGAAAAATCATATATTTCTTTTCTCCTAAATTGGTCTGTTGAAATGAAGATACTTTGAAGACAACCAGTAACAGAGCTTACTGATTATTGTAATACAGTGCTGAAAGTGTATTTGTGGACTACACATGCACACAGGAATATCTCTTACTTAATTCTAAATCTAAGCTTATTTCTTCAGGCTTCTTTTTTGTACCTCCCTTTAGCTGCTGTAGCTTCATGACTTTTAACCTCAGCAAACAGTTTAGAACCTCAGCAGAAGGTTAACTCTAAAAGATCCTAGATAGAACCTCACTTCCCTTTCTGATAAACTGACAGGCCTTTTGTTCCAACAATTCCAGAAAAATCATCAAATATATCCCCTTCTTCTTGTCCTCTGTAGGGTATATAGGGAGTACAAGGGCTGTTGACCTTTCCATAAATAGTCAAGATCCTTTGACCAAATCAACAAGGCAAAACCATGCCGCATAAGCCTAAGTCATGCAGCAGGCATACAAAAATGTCACTTCCCTAATTCACAGCAATCTAAGAGCAGTATAAGAGGTAAAGCACAGTCAATGAATCTTAATTTAAAAAATAGCTTTCATTTTAGTGTGGAGTTGTTTTATTGGTCTGATCTGCATTCTGGAACTGACATCTGATCACCAAGATCAAATCAGAAATTTTTGCTTCTGCTTTTAAGGCAATCACAAGATGCACTGTTGCATGAAGCCAAGAAGACAGTTTTATTGAATAAAATTGTGTGATAATTTATGGTGGTAACTTGTTCATTAATTATATTGATCTGGATCCAAACAGGTATTTTGAAAGTTGTTGGTTAAGTTCCATTATCCCTTGATTACTTGTTTCTCTGATCCCACTCTCATGCAAATGTTATTATCCCTTTAGGGCTGAGGAACCATGCCAAGTGAAATGGGTCCTGATGTGGATTAGAGTAAGAGGAGGAGGTCACAGGACCATGTATGGAATCATGTTCAGCTTTAATCATGAAAATATCTGTTCTAATCCACCTGTTTTTTCATGGTCACTTTCCTAGCCTTCCCCTACTGCAATTCATTCCACTCAGTCAGACCCCCCCCAACTCTTGAAATAGCAATTTCCAATCTCCTTGGGGTTTACTTTGGAGAAAAAGTGTGAGATCATTTATCATATTTTCAGTTCACTCAATAATACAATTTAAGCGGCTTTTAAATTTGAAGTATTAAAACTCAATAAAAAGTAAAACAACTAAATAGCTAAGTGAAATTTGGGGGGGGGGTATAAAAACTGCCATCTCACCACAGTGCAGATAAAATTGTCTAAACCAGTGGTTCTCAACCTGTGGGTCGCGACCCCTTTGGGAAGAAGAACAAAACCCTTTAACAGGGTTCGCCTAAGACTATCGGAAAACACTATATTTTCGATGGTCTTAGGAACCAAGGCATAATTTTATGGTAGGGGGGTCACCACAACATAAGGAACTATATTAAAGGGTCATGGCATTATGAAGGTTGAGAACCACTGGTCTAAACTATTGAAATATAAAAATTGGGGGAAAACAAGAAAAATGTCTGCCTATGTCTTTACATTATTATGTAAAACAGTCATGGCAGCATCATGTGATGTATTGTGACTTTTTTTCCTTTCATTAAATGGGACTTGGGTGTGGCCAGCGTGTGACACATCCGGGCCGGGAGTTTGACAGCCCTGATGTAAAACATCCAAATCATATTTATAAAATTGGATGTTTTCTCATTCCAGAAAACCTACTCCATACAGTCTAACAGTAATCAGCCATATTTCTCTCCTTTATTGATATTTTCTCTAGTCTTCTTTCTACCAAACTAGTTTTTCTAAAACTGAGTTCCATGGCAACTGATTCAACAAAGTCTGAGTCAATACAAATTCATTTCAAGGTTCCTAATCAAGGTAACAAAGTGCTCTATTAAGTATATCACAAAACACTGAAGTTGAATTCACATCTTTGAGATACCGGTTTAGTCACATTTTCCAATCATTCATTCATTCACTCTATCCCAATATATCCCTGATCACTTGCTGCTTTTTAGCATGCCAACACTGTACTTTAATATTAAATACCAAGATTCTAAAGAGTGGCATCTAATCCTGAGGTAATATCATTGGCAAAATTGGCTATAATTTAAAATTAAAATAGATGAGCAATCTCAAAATACATTGTAAATAACAATATGATTATCCTGACTATCAAAGTGGGAAAATAAAAGTACATTTATGAGTTCATGGGTGTCAGTTCAAGGGAATTTCCTTATTGTTCCTTTTCTTGGAAATTTTCATCTTTTATTTTTAGGGTACAAAGCTTTCTCAGTCCACAAGTAATAGATGGGGCCAAGACAAGTTCGACTTTGTTTACAGTTACATTTATTTAAAATTATAGTTGTTATATTTTTATGGTCATTTGTTTCATAAACTAAATCTGGCTTCTTTTTGAGGTCTCTGTGAAACACATCCAAGGCTTCAATGACTTATCTCCTGGACTCTTAATTTGGTTATATTAACTTTGTGCACATAAATTTCTTTAAATCATGAAAATATTCAACTGCTAAATGTCATTGGTTAAAAGCTAATTTAATCATATTTAAAGCAATTCAATTTAAAACTCTGATTGAAATCAACCATTTTTAATTGATCCTTGGTTTAACTGGTCCTATTTTGGTCTTCTACTCAAAATATGGTTAATAATGATACTTTGGCTCCTTAGACATTTATAAAACAGATTGCTCATCTTTTTGCCTCTGATATTAAAATGAAAGAAGAAAACTACTGCCAAAATTTATCTCCTTCATCTTTTTCCGTTGCTGCATTCTTCTTGCAGCATCCTCAATATTAAAAAGACTCAAAAGATCTGGCTAAAGTTTAATAGAGAATAGAAGAACTGAAGTTTCAAATAATTTTTGGCACTCCCAGCTTTTTATCCGCACCATGTTTACTACAGATTAGACTAGCTCTTCCTGTATAGTTGGTGAAATAATCAAAATGCTCTTCACTTCAAAATTGTTCTGCTACTTCAGATTCCATCTTCTCATTAGATTGTCCTTCAGCGGACAGGAGGAGGAGTTACCATGATGAAAACTATTAAAAGATTTATCACATCAAACACAAAGTTGACATGGGGGGTACCAAATTAAAAGATACGCTGGGTCAAATTGTTCTTAGGCAGGGTATTCATTATATATCGGGTTTTTAAAATATAACTGATTGCTTAAATGTATTCCATTCCATCTTGTTACTGATTCTACTTCACTCACTTTAGAGCAAACCCTGTGAACTGCCTGCAGCTTCAGTAACTGAGTTTGTGCCACTGAAAATTCATTGAAAAAATGGCAGATTTTCATAGTCTTTTTTTTAATGATTGACATTAGAAGAGAAAGACTTTTTAATTCCCTCTTAATTAATCTCCCAGAATCTTTCCCTAGTCAAAGTTTAGGGTTAACATTCAGATATTTTGCTAAAATGTTACATAATTTGGATTATTATTGCAAGGAAGGAGATTAAAAGTGGAAATGGAATCCATTTGGTTTGCCACTTCTATTGTTGGTCTTTTTCCAAAAAGCAAAAATGGTCTCTGTTTCTTCTGGTTATAACTGTAATAGCTTTCTACAACCTTTGGGTAAGTTGAAAGGTAAGATTAAGCCCCTTCTTGAAGGGGCTGCCAATTGGATTCAGGTCATAATTCAAAGGGCCTGTTCTCCAACCTTTAAAACCTTGGAACTTTAATGTCCCATGAATTGATTTCATCCATATAATCATAGCCAATCCTTGGCTTCTCTATATAACTTGAGTAACTAGAGTATGACATTTGACACTTTTACTCTAGAGACAATTAGTACTGAATGGATGAAAAGATGAAATACTCATGTTCAATTATCAGTAGATAGTCACACATTTCAAAAAAAGAGGTTTCCTTATGAATGATTAAAAAATGTTCGGTCATAACAAATCAAATTTTAACTCATTTTAAACAGAAAAATTAAAGTTGGGTATATATTTGGTTTTGCCTAAATGGTCTGAGTACTGTATTTTATAGAAATCTCTTTGCAAACAAAAACATTATAGGACAAGACAAACCTATATTCTTAATATGCTATTGATGTCAAACCAGTAGGACACTTCCTGTGTCTTAAATCCTAGGAGGGAAGGAATGCTGCCTGTAAAATTCTAAAATAATATCAGAATCAGAATAGAGCTGGAAGGGACCTTGGAGGTCTTCCAGTCCAGCCCTCTGTTTAAGCAGGAGATCCTGACCAATACCATTTCAGATAAGTGACCGTCCAGGCTCTTCTTAAAAATCTCCAGTGATGAAGCACTTACAATGTCTGAAGGCAAAGGGGTTCCACTGGTGAATTATTCTCACTGTCAGGAAATTTCTCCTCAATTCTAAGTTGCTTCTCTCTTGATTAGTTTGCATTCATTGTTGCTTGTCCTGTCCTCTGTTGCTTTGGAAAACAAATTGACCCCCTCCTGTTTGTGTCAGCCTCTCAACTACTGGAATATTGCGATCATGTCCCTCCTAATCCTTTTCTCGAGACTAGACAAACCCAAATACTGCAACCATTCTTCATGTTTTAGTCTCCAGGCCTTTAATCAGCTGAGTTGCTCACCTTTGCAGTTTTTCCAAAGCCTCAACATTATTTTTGTAATGTAACCAAAATTGGATGAAGTATTCCAGGTGTGGTCTTACTAAGGCTTTATAAATCAGTACTAATACTTCACATGATTTTGATTCTATGCCTGTTTATACAACCCAGGATTGTATTAGCTTTTTTGGCTGCTGTCACACACTGCTGATTCATGTTTAAGCTATCATCCACTAAGACTCTAAGGTCCCTCTCACAGTTACTGTTTGTGAGCCAGGTTTCTCCTAATCTGTACTTGTACCTTTGATTTTTCCTGCCTAGGTGAAAAACCTTGCTTTTATCCACATTAAATTTCATGTTGTTGGATAGAGCCCGTTGTTCAAGTCTGTCAAAATCTTTTTGGATCCTGAACTTGTCTTCTGGGGTGTTGGCTATTCCTGCCAGCTTAGTGTCATCTGAAAATTTGGTGAGATCCCCTTCTATTCCCTCATATAATAGCTGTATTTCCAAAAATACCAGAAATGTGAGGTTGTGTCAGCAAAGTCACCTAATTGTAGCCTATGCATAGAGGCAGCCAGTGAATTCAGGTCAAGAATACGTCACAACACAACTTCCTATGTTAATCACTCCCTTCTAGTCAAGGAAGGCTCTATGATTGGTCAAATCCACATCGATTTTACACAAACCTGCACATTAAGGGTGACAAATGACACAGGGCACAACTTGAAGGCCTCACCAATTCTTAATTCAGCCTGCAAGTTTCCCAACCAGTGTTTCTCAACCTTGGGAACTTTAAAACATATGGACTTCAAATCCCCAAAATTCCCAACCAATAGGGCCAGATGGAGAATCCTGGGACTTGAAGTCCACAAATCTTAAAGTTCCCAAAGTTAGGAGACATTGGTCTAGACTAGGGGTGTCAAACTCACATCATCACAGCATCATCATTTGACATATCGTGACTTTTTTCCCCTTTGCTAAACCGGGCAGGGGTGTGGCCAATGTGTGATGCATCTGGCCCGCAGGCTGCAAGTTTGACAGACAAAATTTCACTCCAGGTTTCTTAACTTTTAATCTTTTTATTCTAATTAGAATTGTTTAGCACATTTTAACTTTTTATTAGATTGTAACCTGCCCAAAGTCACTGTATTAGTATGATGGACAGCATAGAAATTTAATGAATAAAAGAAAATACACATTCTGTTTTCTGGCTGGCTAATCCCTATTCCTTTTTTTTTTCCTCAGCTTTTTTATGCAACAAGAAACGGAGTTCTACCGCTTGGCAATAGCACTAGTATTTTTTTATACACTCCTGCACAAAGATGAGGCTTCTTGTTGTGTCATACAGGTAGTTCTTGACTGATGACGACAATTGAACCTAAAATTTCATTTACTAAGTGAGTTTTGCCCCCCTTTACAATCTTTCTTGCCACAATTGTTAACTAAATCATTGCAGTCGATAAGTTACTAACCCATTTGTTAAGTGAGTCTGGCTACCCCATTGATTTTGCTTGTCAGAAGATTGCAAAAGGCGATTACATGACCTTGGGACACTGCAACGGTCATAAATATAAACCAATTGACAAAAAATGGAATTTTGATCACATGATCATGCCATTGTAATTTTGAATGGTCACTGAATGAAGTATATCAACAGAACATGGTATCGCCTTGTGCAGGTTCATGCTACAATGGTTGGGTGTGGGAGAGACAGCAAAGTTTTACTTTTTTTCAGGCAATGATATAGAGAGTATCTGACATAGATTGAAGAGCCTTGCTGATTTAGAGTAATGTAGCAATTATGTGGGGAAGAATTTTCAAGACAAGAGCTGGAAATAAGAATAACCTCTGTACTTTCATTAAAGATCAGTTTTTGACATTTACATATGAATGGCATATTCCTCAAGAGTTATTAAAGTGTTAGGGATCGCCAATGGATTTCTGAAACTTATTTACCAGCTAAAAAATTAAATTGTCTTTTCTTACTTCTTTAATATCAGATATCAGTAATTTAATATCAGATATCAGTAATTTAATATCAGATATCAGTACTTTAATATCAGATATCAGTAATTTGTAGAGTAAATCATGTAGTCCAAGTGCTAATTTCACTACCTTCTCCAGAAACTGCTTAAGATACATTACACATATTCATTTTATTTTGTAAAACCATGATTTATAGTAGTGCGTATAAATACACATAATGTATGCACATATACTCATTTAAAAATCTTGCTACAAATACAAGTAGTCCTCAACTTACAATCACAACTGACCCTAAATTTATGTTGCTAAGCAAGACATTTGTTAAGTGAGTTTTGCCCCATTTTATGACCTTTCTTGTCACAGTTGTTAAGTGAATCATGGCAGTTGTTAAGTTAGTAACATGGTTGTTAAGTGAATCTGATTTTTCCCATGGACATTACTTGTCAGAAGGTCACAAAAGGTGATGACATGACTCCAGGAACTGCAATTGTCATAAATATGAGTCAACTGCCAACTGTCTGAATTTTGATCATGTGACAATGAGAATGTTGCAATGGTCATAAATGTGAAAAATAGTCATTAGTCACTTTTCTGTGATGTAACGTTGAACGGTGACTAAATGAACTGTTGTTAGTTAAGGACTACATGTAAAGCATAAATTGTTGCCGTTTAAACTGTTGACTTTCTTTATTGGGAGGAAATAGCAAAGAGAGTAAGAATAGACAGGCTTCTTGCATTTGTACTTCCCCCCATTAAATGATCTGAAAAAAAAAAAGAATTTCAGTAGAATAAAATTGGAAATGCTGTAACACTTTATTCCTACAACAAGCAAATGTGGGAGAAAAAACTTACAATAGGACCAGTGCTCAGGGTCTGAATAGCAGCCTCTCGGAGGAGGGGGGTGATTTTGTGTGATTGCTTTTGCTGAGAAAAATGTGGAATTTAAGCTGTTGTTAAATGCAGATAAAGGTCAGAGAGCAGGATCTCCAGAAACTGCAATATATTGTTTTTCACTTTCTTCATGCACAGAAGGAATCCACACTCTCAAAGCTAGGCGGGACTTATACAAAATAAGGTATTCCTGGCAACCGTGAGGTATTTACTGCTGTTAACAAAGACTGACATATCAATGGAATTGAATCTCAAACACAGTCAACTACTGAAAAAAAACAGAAGGCATTTGCTTTTTGTCCATTGGCGGTTGGTTGAAATAATACAATCAATTTTTGTTTGGAAACATGCCAAGTCATTGCTGTTGCAAAGCTTGCTTTAAATAAGCAAACAAAATATTACTAAGGTATTACAACTTCAAAGTTACCACTATTTGTGTAAATGCTATGATGCAGCCATCTGGTAATCAAAAGCTTGTAATATCAATTTGTAATATCCCCCAGTCTCTCTATAAACATGTCAACTTTGTGCAGTTTAAGTGCCTTCAAAGTGATCTAATTGAATGAGATTTATTTTAAATATATTTTCTGTGAAATTCATTCAGACGTAGGAAAAGCTTAGAAAGTGCAATGAGATGCCTTCTTTTGATCCCCCATCAGATATGGTGAGTTAGATCCAAGCCATATATTATTCTTCTCCAGCAAACCTACTTTCATTGTGTCTGCCTATTTCCTAAAGCCCCAGTCACACTGCACCAACGGATGGAAAGAGGATGTAAAACGGAGAAAAACACTTGCCATCCATTGATACCATTGGTTAACGCGATGCGTCCGTTCTGTACTCACTGCCTCCGTTTTGCTTCCTCTCTATCTGTCCAGCATCCGTCTATTGACATTTCATCCGCTCAGAAGGTTCTGAGCTGCTCAAAACTTTTGAGCGGAAAATGTATCCAACGCGTCCGTTCTGCATCCGCTAGGCATATGGGGGACATCCATTCTGCATCCGTTACGCATCCGCTATATCCACTAGGCATCCGCTGCGCATCCGCACAACTCGCATCTGTTCCAGCGGTAAACGGATGCAGGGAGGAAGCAACGGATGCGCAGCGTTAGTAGCACGGACGGAGAAAGGATGAAAGCGGATGCAGCATGCAAAGAAAGCATTTAAAACGGAAAAAATGGTCGCAGAGGGGACCTATCTCGGATATTAAGGATTGTCTAGAGGATGCCTAGAGGATGCAAAGGGACACATAGTGGAAAACCTATATGCCTATAAAAAGGGGAGCAACTCACCTGATGTTCACTTTCAGCCCAGCAGCCCAGCTGTGCAGACCTCTGCAGCTTCATCTGCCTCTTGCTCTTCCACAGCATCCAGTCATGGACACCTTGGATCGTAACACAGTCCTTTTGGTAGCCACCATCATTCTGCAACAGTGAGAAGCCATCTACAGGCTCTTTCAACTGTTCTACGGGAAGAAAAGGAGGCAGCCAAGAAGCGTCTGGGTCCGAAGATGGATCGGAGAAGAGCAGAGTACGGACTGTACAACAAGCTGATGGTGGAGCTCAGGAACGAAGACCCTCGTGCATTCCAGAACTTCATGAGGATGCCTCCAGCCATACTTGACGAAGTTGTGCAGCGGCTGACACGCAGGTTGACCAAGCAGAGCACCAAATTCCACCCCAGCCTGGACCCTGGGCTCAAGGTGGCACTGACTCTGCACCACCTGGCCTCAGGGACCACCTACAGGAGCATGCAGCACGGCTGAAGGGTGCCACACAACACCATCAGCATTGTGGTCAGAGAAGTGGTGCAGGCCATCATCGGAAAAATACCTGGAGGAGCTCCTCCAGTGCCCCTCCACTGAAGAAGGATGGAAGAAAGTTGCAGAGCAGTGGTATCAGAGGTGGAACTTCCCCCACACCGTTGGAGCCATAGATGGCAAGCACGTGGCCTGCAAAGCGCCAGCCAAGTCGGGGTCCACTTATTTCAACTACAAGGGCTTCTTCAGCATCGTCCTCTTCGCCATGGTCATGTACTCTTCGCCATGGTCATGTTCATGTACATCGATGCTTCAGGCAAAGGCTCATGTTCAGATGCCCAGGTATACAACGCCAGTCATCTCAAGGAGGGGCTGGAATGCAACCTCATCATGGTACCTCATTCAGTACCGAGGACAGATGTTCTGAGGCCGGCTTGGCTGTGGGATGGAGGAAGGAGCAGTGTAAGTGGGGCTGTCTGCGTCTGCAGCTGGGTGAGGACTAGCGTGGGTGGCATCTGTGGCGTGGGTCGTGGCATCGGTGGCATCAGTGTCGTGGGTGGCATCAGTGGCATCAGTGGAACCAGTGGCGTCCGATGTACATGTGCCTGGACTGGGAAGGGCTGCTGCCTGTGCTGCTGGACCTCCTGGTAGCAGTAGCCCTGGTAGGTGAGGGCCTGTGGGAAGCCTTGGAATGGGAGGACATGACCTGGGGTGGAGGACCAGACCTGGACTGGGTGGGAGCAGGTTCCTCTGGGTCTGCAGGGTTGTGAAGCAGCTCAGTGATCCGGTCCTTCACCACCTAGTACTGGGGTTCCGCCATGTCCGTGAGGGTCTGGGCTTAGGTGAGGAAGGGCTTGCGGTTGGAGGATGAGGAGTTGGTGTGGACCAGCTGAGAGAGGAGATCTATGCTGCTCCGGATGGTGTCCCTGATCTCCAGCAGGACAGTGTGACTCTGCCCCTCCTGTCTGGCTCTCGCCTTTCTGTGGAGGTGGAGCTGGGGGTTGATGCGGGTAGGACTGTGGTGGAAGTGCCGTCTCCTTTCTCCCCATGCACCAGGGAGTCCTCCATGCGCTCCACGGTTAAAACAGCTGTCTGCGGGTTCTCCACCGTGGGACACTCCACAGAAACCTGCCTGGAGACAGGAGCTGACTCTCTGCCGGAAGAGGACTGGCTCTCAGCAGGCTGCCGGAGAGAGAGGGTCGTGAGAGGGGCTGCTGCTGCTCCTCGGTGGCGGATCTCACCCTCCAGGAAGCTGCACCTGGCCATGACGTAGGTCTCTCTGTCCGTCAGCTTAACCGTGGCCTGGCCAGATTTCTTGAGGTGCAGCTTCCCGTACCAGGTGTGCATGTGCTTCCACCAGCCGAGGAGCACATCCGATGTGTTGCCCAGACTCTCCGCCTTCTCTCTCCAAGCAGCCTGCTTCCTTTTGATGTCCCTGTAGAGCCGGTGTCCCTTCCGCCATAGATAGTCATTCTCTCTCAGCCACTCCAGCACCTCATCCTCGTGTTCCTCCTCCATGGAGTATTGCCTCCTCTCCCATTCCCGCATATGCCTCTTCCTCCCTTTGGCAGGACCAGATGGGCCCTCATCAGAGGGGCTTCCAGGTTGTCGGGGCTGCTCCTCCACACCCACCAGCAGCAGCAGCACCAGCAGGATCATCATCAGCAGCAGCAGCAGCAGCACCAGCCGGATCATAATAATAATCATCATCAGCAGCAGCAGAGCAAGCACCAGCAGGACCAGGATCAGCAGCAGCAGAGTAAGCACCAGGAGCCCCAGCAGGACCAGGAGCACGAGCAGGACGAGCAGGACGAGCAAGACCAGAAGCATGAGCAGGACGAGCAAGTCCAGGAGCACCAGCAGGACCAGCAGGACCAGCAGGATGAGGAGCAGTCTCAGCAGAGTAAGCACGAGGAGAAGCACCACCGCCAGAAAGCAGCATCAGCAGAGTAAGCACGAGCAGAAGCACCACCGCCAGAAGCAGCATCATCAGCTCTCCAGAAGCAGAAGCAGCAGAAGCCCCAGCCGCAGAAGAGCAAGCCCGTGCTACAGAAGCCCCAGCAGAAGCAGAGTGAGGGCCAGGGGTGGGAGGGTGGCCCTGTCCCTCTTGCCAGGGCTGGCAGAAGATGGCTGAGGCTTTCTCTTCTTCCCATGGTTGTGGGGTTGCTGGCTGGCAGGGAGGATGGCAGGGAGTCTGGCAGGCAGGCAGGCACCAAGGCTGGCAGACAGCAAGGCTGGCAGGGAGGCTGGCAGCAAGGCTGGCAGGCAGGCATGCAGGCAGGGCAGGCTGGCAAGGCACTCGATGTGTTCTGGATGCAGGTCTTTCCTCTGAATGGTGACCTGCTTCCGAGCTACTTCCCTTTATATCCGTGGGGCTGATGCAATACATCCCCCCCGCATGCGCAGTGAACGCTAGGCATCCGCTAGGCTTCCGCTGTGCATCCGCTAGGCTTCTGCTCTGCATCCGCTTTATCCGCTAGGCATCCGCTGTGCATCCGCTCTGCATCTGCTCTTTCCGTTCCGCGTCCGCTTTGCTGAGGTCCCCCGGAAGCCTAGCGGATGTGCCATCCGCTCCCATCCGCTTCCATCCGCTCGGCTTCTGTTCGCATCCGCTTTCCATCCGCTCTCCATCCGCTCTGCGTCCTCCCCGTGTCCGTTCCTTTCCGTGTTATCCACTCTGTTTATGCAAATTTTTGCCCCTTTGAGAGCGTCGATAACAAACGGATGACGTGGAACATTTTTCTCGTCCGCTGTGTCCTTTTTACAAATGTTTTGCATCTGTTGGGCAGTGTGACAGGGCCTTAAGATAGTGGTACTGCTCTTGAAACAGTTACTGAAATTATCAAAATACCTAATGAATTAGTATGGTAGGTTTCTGAAGTCAGGGGACAACCGGTATTTGCATATTTCCACTTAATTTTGAATGTATGTAAATTGGCAACTGCTCCTTCTCATAGTTAACAACCCATCAAAATTAGAAATTATAGGGAGGTACAAAGCTGTAATCCAAAACTATTTCTTATAACAAATTGATCACTGAGGAATTTCACCTGAGGAATGCTGGTACTGCCTACTGCAATATGAATATCAATATTGCACTCTTGACCTTTGATATGTACCATAGATTGTAGATTGTACTGTTTAAATTTAATGTTCAAAGACACATTAGCATTTATTAAAATCTATAGGTATCATTCATATCAATGGTGTTTAAGTACGCATGTGTTCTTCTATGGCCAGTGCATGGCTGCCTTTGATCAATATTATTACTTTTGTGCATTTACAGAAAATAATTACACGAGTTAATAATCCTCCCCCTTCTTTTATAGAAGCATTATCTAAATTTGCTATACACATACAAAGCCAATGATGTGTAAGATGCTGATTAGAAGCAAAATTCTGGTTCAGATATCAGTCCTTGAATTTTGAAGCTAGTGTTTCAGTGCTTCTCTGGTCTGTTACCTGGGGTTGGTGGAGATTGGTCCCACTGAATTTAAGAACGGGGCAGGAGAATAATCTTGTGTCTAAATGTTACCATAATGGTTCCATATTATTCCATGACAAACAGTAACAGAAACACACTTACTTACTTACTTATTTTCTTTCTTTCTTTCTTTCTTTCTTTCTTTCTTTCTTTCTTTCTTTCTTTCTTTCTTTCTTTCTTAATATCCTACCTTTATTATTTTTATAAATAACCCAAGGCAGTGAACATGCCTAATATTCCTTCATCCTCTTATTTTCTCCACAACAACACTGTGAGATGTGTTGGGCTGAAACAGTAACTGGCTCAACAACTGGTTTTCCTTCTCATCCTCAATGCAATCATAACTGCCTAGCTAGTTATACTGAACAATACTTCAGAAGCTACAGATTGCCCATCCCTGTCTTGTTCCCAAAAATAAATTTGCATTGTCTTCAAATGTCTCATAAATGTATTATAGATACTTAAAACAGGCTTGAGCTTATTGAATACTAATATGCATTTTATACCCATTTTATTTCCACATTAACTACAAGGATATTTGGGAAAGCTCAACATTTTAAAATGCTTGAATTAAAAGAAAGCTGCAGTTGAATTATTACTTTGCATAATTAACTGATGTATCTTTCTGTATGGAAAAATGTTATATTCTAAATAGCTTGTGTGTTGTTCTTTTATTGATAGTGAACTGGGAAACAGCTTTTTCAAAGTTCATGCATAAAACTTTCAAAGCTTCTTAAATCTCATTGGCATAAATTATAAGACATGTAAAATGTTTAAAAAACGCAGCTAATAATACTATGCTTTCTCACAATTTTTTTCCTGCTGACATTTACTCATAAAAGGGCACATTGTGTAGGAGTAAAACATGCAATTGTGATGCTAATTTGAAACAATTATTTAAAACTAAAGATACATGGAAAAAACTCACGTTCTATGAACAGATGTATGCAAACACACAAATGCGCTTCTAGTGCTCCATCACAAACGTGTTTGCAATATGCTAAGTTCTCTTAGAATACTGTGATGTTTTCTTTAGTACATGGTGCAACAGAAATGTAAGTGAAAAGTGTACCATGAAATATCTTTACTCAGCAATGTTTTATGTCTTTTCTACTTCGAATTAGAATTCTAATTTGGTGCCTTGTGTCCTGCTGCAATACAGCCCCAACAAATGATGCTTTGTAAAAGTTAATAAAGTGTTCTTCAGAAAAATGCAATTCTGCAGAAAGAGAGCTGGATGAGTTACGTATCAGTTATATCTGTGGAACTGAAGTTATAAAATAAGGCACATTCCCTGACCAGAAGGACAGTAAGCAATTCATTATCCCCAAGTCAAATAACTGCAGATGTTAGTATGTTAGAATTTCATGATAACTTCCCAAATGTAACCTACAAACACAGTAGAAAATCCTCCAGATACTTTTCAGATCTCTCCTGAATTTGAAATGTTCTGGTGTAATTGTAATATAAAATGCATAATGTTTTTATGCTGCATTCATTTCAGCTTTTATACTTCAATTAACAGCATTTCAAGGCAAATTTGTGTTTATTGAATCAGCTGACTGAACAATTTCAAACCAGGAGGGAATGGGAGTAAATATTTTCTTTCTAATGTTATTTTTTCAATACAACATAGAAAGGCTACACATTTGTATGAGGTTCTTTCATCTCCCTGTGTGCATTTTTTGTATTACAATATAACTATTGGAGCAGGCTGAGAGCTCCACTTTGTCGTTGAGTCCCATCCAGAAATCAAGATGCACAAAATAGATTAATGGGACAAACATGGGAATTGATCCAAGACAATTTGAGTCATCTTAATTTTCATTATATTAATAATGCACCATAGGTGTTCCATTATTCCCCCCCCCATCACTTGAAAATTATTTGGGGGCAATTTTGGATAGATAGTGTTGAGTTTGTGAAGAATGAGACTGGAGACCAGCGTAACTTCAGCTCTTTTATTTAGTGCAGAAAGTCCGTCTTAACCAGGACCACGGCAGCTCTTTTTATAGAGAGGCCTGCTCGCGGCTAGTGGCCAATGGACGGCTAACTTGTTTTTCACGCTCTGATGCTTGGCCAATCAAGGTGAGCTATTATCGGCCTCCCAATCCTAGCATTGACGACACGGACACCAGAGTTTCTCTACGTATTCTCTTGACGAAAATAAGATATCAGACATTAGAACGTTCAATTTAATATGGAACACTCCTCCTCCTTGGTACGTCTCAGCTACATACCCGCACGTACGCCACTCACATAAGTACGCGGGCTTTTAGGTGTAGCCCTAGTTGAACCTGTTAGCATGCTTTCGTGCCTGTCGTCGTCTTCAAACGCGCGGTTTCGGACAGGATCGCTTGTTTCTCCAGTCCTCTACTCTGTGGAACTCCTGGAAGTGGATCAGCCATGTGTCCTGCCTGGCCTACTCGGCTGGTGGAAGTCGTGCTCGGGACTGCTCCCTTCCCGGGAGCAGCATCTAGGTCTTTTAGCCTCCTGCTCCTCTTCGCTGAAAGACTTCTGTGGGCTAAGGTCTATTGTTTTTTGTCTGATTATTTGCAAACTGTTGTTTATTGTGTATATTTTGGTTTATTGTGGGTGTTTCTTGCTCTGCTGGAGGTTTCCCCCTCCCCGTTTGTGTTTAAGGGTTCCCCCCTTCTCTAGTTGGTCTATGAATATTTTTGTGTGTTTTGTGCTGTTTCTTGGCTGTGTGTGTGTAGTGGTTTTCATGTCTGGGTGTGTCCAGTGGATGCCGTTCCAGTGTTCGTGATTCGAACTATCAAGTATGTTCTCCTCCAGGTTCTGCCCCATCCATCTGCTGTCTAAGTCCTATAGCGACGCGATGTCATGTCTTTTTACCTGCTTGATGTCTATTTACGACCGAAGTACCCACAATGGGTGTCGGTGAACATTTTACATTATAGCTTATATGCTGGAGCAAAGTCCTGTTCCAACGTGTCCGCGGTTATCTGCTGGAGGAGTCGGTTGGTTTTATCCAGGCGGTGTTATGTTCAGTGTAACCATCTAATTGTGATCTTAATCTTCTTCCCATTAGTAATTCTGCCGGGCCCGTTTTATTGTAGTAGTGCTCAGGTGTTAAATGTGTTGATATGGTGAACAGCATTTTTTTCATTTTTTTCCCTGAATGTCCCGTGAGTCTAATTGTGTCTAAATAGTTTCTTGGTATACCGCGACCATAGCGTTCTGCACCTGCCGTTTGTACCGCGGTTGACCTCGGTGCTGGTTCATATCATGTCTCTAGCCGCACATGTTTGGTGAGGAATTTTCAAATCGTCTAGTTGCAGTAAACTGCGGGCCGTTACGTCTGAGACAAGAAAGTCCCAGTAACCCACTGTGCTGGCGTGAATATTCCGTAATTGTGGTTAAACTGCCTTCTGTGGTGGTCGAGTTTCATGGTCAGCGCTTATCTCTAGTCCCAATATTGGCGAAGTAAGGCCTCAGTCTTGACTATGTTAAATGGCTGTATCTTTATTGTTGAGACCCATGAATCTATGTGGGATTCATGACCAGGGCCCTTGGTTGTTTCCCAGCTCCTAGTATAATCGCTGAAAGGGGTGCAGTCAGGATTTTTGGCATTTGCTCGCACGGTATTCAACCCAAATTTCCCACAATATCCTGTGTCCATCCTGGCCACCAATAATAGCTCATCCTAGTAACCAGCGGATTTTTCATTCATAACAATGCCACGAGTTCCGTGCTCTTCATGCACATGCTGAGTACTTTTTTTCCTTGTGAAATGTTCTGGATAGTTACACCTACCCCGGTCCCCTCTAATCATGCACGCTTTCTTAAACAGTGACAGTCAGTTCTTGCTCTATTCTTCGACAGGATTTACCTCATACATCGTATACACTACCTGTCATCCTTCGTCCCTGCCACACCTTCTTCTACTACCCATTTAAGAATCTGTCACTCAAGTTATTCGAGTCTCTTGCGTGAATTCATTCAGATGACCGCTGCGATTATGGGTGAGGTTACTAATGTCTCAATCTGCTATGGGTGCTTGGATGTGCGTTGAGTCCGAGACAGTTCCTAGTTCTGGTAGGGGTGTAACGGCTGTCAACCGCCATCGCGTGGGGAAAATGTCTTTGCGCAGGTCAGTGATATCAGTTTTAATAGTAGTTAGGCTGCTAGGAACTCGGTACCAACTTGTTTATTCGTGGGGATCAGTATATTTGGGTAGGCTCTGTTCCCGGCTAGTATTACCAATAGAGTTTGTTGTCTGTAAAAGGGTAAAAAGTCTTACCGTAAAGATATGCGTGAACCGTTTGATAAACTGGATATTGCTGCTAATGCCTCTCTGTCCAATTGACTGTAGTTACGTTCAATTTGGATAGGCTGTTTTGGGATAGAAACGCGAAATCGATGTTCTCTCCCATCCAGGCTAAGTTACGGCTCCGCAAACTGAACAGTGATGTAATCGCAGGTGATGTTAATGGTAGTTGTCTCGCTGTATTGCATTAAATACTGAGCTCGGTAAGTGATTAGGTTTTTACCCTTGGAACGCTGGTCTCTTCCACGTCGTCCCAGTGTCCAGGGTGGCCTGTCTAGTCCAAAGTCTATGCTTCGCCGTCGTTGCCTTCTGTGGCAGAACAAAGTAAAAGATTAAATAAATACCCAAAAATGCTTTGCAACGTCTACTTTTGTTTTTTGTCTAGGCGCTTCTTTGATTTGCCTTAATTTTTTTCTCTGTGGGGTGAGATGCCCTCTTGTCAATTTGCAATACCCCAGGAAATGTTGGATTTTGAGGAGAGCTAACTGGCACTTTTCTTTTTTTACCTTGAGTCCGCCTTCTGGAACCTTTGTAGCCACTCTGAGTCAGGCTTCTTAGTTGTTCTCGTCGCTAGCTGAACCACCTAAGCACTATTAGGAATATGAGTCTCCTAACAGTATTGGGCGTTAGAAATATATAACCCAGGGATAGGACATTTTAATTACTTGTCTCTTTAAAGGAATGCAATGAGCATGCAATTGGGTGTGTTTCTCAACCGGCCATAAAGATGAGCCAGAAACCTGGTTTGTTCTTAGTCTGAGTCTCAGAACGAGAGTGTATCTTTATTTCCTTTCTGTTGGAAAGTAATTGCTATTGCTCCATTTTTACTTAATTGACTGATGAATTACTAGTTTAATGTACAGTCTGATACTTAACTGTTTTTGACTTGGTACTGTTGTTACTGGAATATACCTCCTAGATTGAAAAACTGAAGTGATTAAATCCTGTTGAATGACTATTGGACTGCACTATTGGACTTTGCTTAAGCCTGTCTGCAAGTAAAAACCTCATTAACTGTACAGTGTATCTGTTGTACTGTGTGTGTATTGTGATTCCACACTACTCCCTATACGTCTCCTGTATGCGTTCATTCTCTTAAATGGGGATTACCTGCACGAAGCACGTGGGGTTCATCAAAGTATGGGACTATCCTTTTATCCCCTGTAAATACCACTCCATTAGGCTTTGGAACACCCTGGGGTACGCTGACTCCAAAAATTGCAGCCTTTTGCAATTTGAAAGTTCCTCTATTGAGTCATGATTGTTTGCGCTCTCTGCTGGTTCTCGGGGATCGACTTAGTAAATTGTTGGTATGCTTGGGAGCCAGGTCGAGCTTTGCGAAGACCTTGCCTCTCCCCAACAAGTGTAGTAGGTGTTGCACTACCGGAAACAGTTGATACGCGCTTTGTTGTAGTGCATGGTCAGGTAGCTTGTAATCCCCAGATTCTCACGGACCCATTCCGGTTTAACTGGGGATCAATTGGGGTCTCCCATTGCGTGGTCAATGGGTTCCAAAATACCTTGTGCTAATGAGTTTGTTGAGTTCTATCATCAATCTTTGGTTTTAGTGCGAAAGGGGAACCGCCTCGCCTTCAGCATAATTGGAGCTTGTTTGGATCTAAGTAGGGGACACCCTCGGTATTGCCTAATTTACCATGAAGAGTCCTGGAATTTCCCCTTTTTTTCAATTAGGTTCTCCTCCCGTTGATGCGTTATGTCCGGTCATCCGATTCCTAGAGTTTCGAACCACTCGAGTCCCAATAGGCTTGGTCAGTTTCAGCTATGATGATTAGTGGCAAGATTTCTTGTGTTCTTTTGAAAGTTATTGGAAATGTCCAAGTCGAGCTACCAGTATTCTGTTTCCCTGGTAGTCCTTTAGGATCAGCGATTGTTTCTAGTTCAGCTCTCCAAATGCGCGGTAACTAGTTTTTTAAAATGGTATCCCATGACACCAATGGATAGGTATGTTCGGGAATGCTCCTCCATTTTTACATTTGTGGCCCTTCGAATATTCAGACTGCACATTGTAGCTTTTCAAGTCCATTGTTGCGCTAGAATGCCTTTGATGATGATGGTTGGTGTTTCTTCTTTTCTATAGTTCTCGTTTACGCCGCTTGCCTTTGCTTTTGCGACTCTTCATGGCTTCCACGTTGTCTATCTTTAGTTCTTGGTGGTGTGTTGTCTCTACGCCCGTCGTGGCTGGAGCTCTCTTGCGGTTTCGTGATACTCTTGTGATGTGACCCCGTTCTCTCGCCTAGCTCAGTTTCGCAGACACACCAACGAGCATCTAAGAGACCAGCACTCGACGGGGGTTGGTCTCCTCCGCACCCAGCAACACTGAAACACCCCAACTTAACGACCTTTTTCTTCAGCCGTCGATCTCGTTCATCCTGGAGTTCTGTGGCATCCCTCCTCATTGTCGCCGTCGATTTTGGACACCACTCTCTGCATAGTGTGTGGTGCTTTTGTTGTGCGGGCTCTCTGCCTTCTTTCTCGAGCCCTGGCTCATTTCGGTCGGTTTATGGCATGTGATTTGCATTTCATCTGCTACATTTGGCTGCTGACTTTTAAGTTGCTTCTGCGCCGTGGCTTCGCAAGCAATATCCTCTCTATACCGTATCTTTGCGGCGTTACCGGTTTGCTAGTGAGGTCTTTAGTCCGAGGACCACACAATCACCTCATTGCTTTGCCATGTTGAGGAATTGCATGCCCCTCCAATTGTCTGACAGTAGCTACGAAAGTCTGCGATGCTTCACTCTCTGGTCCCGTTAG
>BHFT01049000.1:0-50664 GCA_004320025.1 Laticauda laticaudata
CCCCCCCCCCCCCAAAAAAAAAGAAGAACCAATGATAGCCTTTCAGTCAATGAATTTCAGCAGCATGATAGGTAAAATTGGAGGGAAATTGTGTTTCTGTTCTTTGGCAGTGTAGGAAAACACAACATGTTCTATTTCTCCTCATTGCCAAAGAACACAATTTCCCTCCAATTTCACCTATCGTGCTGCTGAAATTCATTGACTGAAAGGCTACACAACAAATGTTGTGTTTCCTGATAGTGAGAACAATGAATCAGTGGAGCGAATTGCCTCCAGAAACTATGGACGCTCCAACAGCTGGACTTATAGTTTACTATCAACATAAAATGAAGATCCTAACCTACAGTTTGATATCTTGCTCTGTACATGTGAAGGCAGTATCCATTTCTGTTAGCCACTGCACATACTCTATATGAAATGTGGCTCCACTCTCAGGTGCAAGAACTTAGGAACTAGGGTAAAGTTCAAAAATGCTACAAGTTTATTTTAGGCTACCTATAGATGAGAACTGAACTACTAATGGTCAAGGTGAATTGGTGCCAGATAAGAGTCAACATTTCAGGAAGGCAGGGGGATGGACTTAGATCTCCTCTGGGGACTTACAGACTCCAAACTGATAATGCCTTAGACACCACCCTCGGGTTCAGTCTCGTAGTTTCCTACTCGCGGTGGGATTCAAAAATTTTTACAACTGGTTCTGTGGGCATGGCTTGGTGGGCATGGCAGGGGAAGGATACTGCAAAATCCCATTCCCTCCCCACCCTACTAACTTGCTTTCCAGCTCCGTTCTACTGTGCAGGGCAACCAAAATAGACCCAGCCGATCAGCCGTGAGTGTGGCATTCTGTGGGCATGGTTTGGTGGCTTTATGGGTATGGCTTGGCTTTGTAGGCATGGCTTGATGGGCATGGCAGGGGAAGGATACTGCAAAATCCCCCTTCCCTCCTCACCCCACTAACCTGCTTTCCAGTTCCGTTCTCCCATGCAGGGCAACCAAAGGAGACCCAGCTGATCAGCTGGGACTCAATGGGAGGCAGGGAATAGATGGGGTTGGCGGGGCCAGTCAGAGGCGGTATTGGCCGGTTCTCCGAACGACTCAAAATTTCCGCTACTGGTTCTCCAGAACTGGTCAGAACCTGCTGAATATCACCTCTGTTTCCTACACCTATCATCCAAATCTTAGAAATGCTCTTCTACTGACAAAATTTTCTCCCTACTTGTAGAGAGTAAGAAAGATGGCCCTGACAGAAGTAGACCAGATTGATTATCAAAACAATGAGAGGAAAAACATGGCTTGAATCCAAAACAAGCAGAAAGAATATGAAAACAGTCCGGTAGACATCTTCCTAATTGGCATGAGTATAAAGGGTGGGGTAAGTTATGCATAAACTTGCAAGGTTCTATTGCTAAAACCAATCTTAATAACAGTAATAGTTCTAGTTTTCCTCTGGAGTTGATTTCTTGATCTGGTCTAAACAGGGGGATAGCATCACCTCGTGAAAAAGTGTGGGTACCAATGGGGCCTTTACCCCATCTTTTACTTCCTTTCTCTTTCATGCGAAGCAAAGCATTTGAATAGAAAGGAGAAGACAGCTATTGATTGAGTAATAACCTAGACTAATGACCATATAGTGGTTGAAGTGTTGAATTAGGATTGTCATCAGTAATTTCAACCCCCATTTGAATCAAGAAGTCTGACTCAAGTCACTGGGTGACTTTGGAGCAATTATTTCTCCCTCCAGCCTCTCGTCATTGGGTTGGTGCAGTGGCAATGAAATAATTCCATGTAATAAATAATATTTCTGACTGATTTCTGTCTAATAACAACTTCAGTCTTTTGAGAGTGTTCTGAAATTTCGGAGGATCTAGAGATTATTTGAGTGCAAGTATTTGGTGAGCAGGCTTCTCAAATTGCTGATAAAAAGCAGTACTTATTTTTCCTCTTATTTCTTCACAGCAGAAAATATTATTAGCGTCACCATCCCCACCACCTGTTCCATAAACCGTGTGAAAAAAGATAAACAAGTTCCTTTTTGTTATGTTTTATTTCAAAATTGCACAGATATCTTTTGGCTTGGAGTCTGTGCAAATTTTCAAATATGGCAACTGATGGACCACACAAGACACATTAAATTGGATTGCTTCAGTCACGTTGCTGGAGGGACGTCGGCAGCATAATGCACTATGACGGGCGCACGTGCAAACTGTCATCTGGAAAATTGAAAAGTTATGGTTTCTGGGAGGAAATGTTTTTGAACTGTGATAGGATTCCCATCTCCCCGACATTGTAATGGAAAATGTGGATGACCTTGGGGAAGGAGGAGAAGAGATGCTGCTGTCGGGAGCAAGAAACCAGGAGCCAAGATAGAGAATAAGCATTGAGAACGTTGAGCTGCCTGGGAAAGCCAAGGCAAATCATCGAAACCATAAAAAAAGCTAAAGTTAGACTATTTTGGACATGGGATGTGACATCTGGAAAAATATGGCATCCTTAATACTCCAAGGAAAGATTGAAGGCAAATGAGGTCCAGGCAGAAGAAGAACATTGTGGCTTCACAATCGAAGGGACCATTTTGGACAAAACTCAGCAGCACTTGTTTGTGCGGCTGTTGATAAAAATAGGATTGCCAACATGATTTCCAACATCCAATGACAGGTGTGGAAGGAGGAGGAGGAGGAGGAGGAGAAAAGGGAAGAAAGGAGAAGAAAGAAGAAGATTAAGAACTTATTTCATGTCACCTATACACAAGAATCTGATCTGCCAATGGTCTTAGGTGTCTTAGATCTCAGGGGCAAGAAATCAGGAACCAGGATAGAGTTCAAAAGTACTACACATGGTCAACGCATACTGGCATCTAATACGAGTCAATGGAGGTCTTTTTCAGAAGTGTAGGGACTCCAGACTGATGGTGCATTTGACCCCACTTTCAGGCTCTGCCTGATCTTCTCCTACAGCTACCTAGGAAACCATCAGATAAGAGAGGAAGGAGCCATTAGTGGTTTAACACTCAGAGGAAGAAAATTAGGAAGGACTCATTTAAGGATACCTTCATTTACCATTATCTCTTCATCTAATGATACTTCCTAATGATAATTATCTTTCCTTGGGTCTAGTAAGGTTGAATGTTCCACACCTCCTAAGCTCATTTTTTTCCTACAAAGCTCTGGACCAAACTTCATATTATGTTAATTGAGTAGATTGAGGTGTCCAACCTTGACAACTTTTAGACTTGTGGACTTCAACTTCCAGAATTCCCAGCCAGCCATGGGATTCTAGGAATTAAATTTTGGGGGTTGAGGTCCATAAGTTTTAAAATTACCATGGTTGGATACCCATCATGTAATGTTAATAGGAGAGGCAAGAAGAGCAAACAACAATAGGTCTCTAATAGTTGAGGCCATAGAAGGTCAAGAAATTAGTTGACTACAGAGCCATCAAAAGACCAGCCCATCTGTCCACACTTGACTCCAACCATCCTGACAGCTTGTACAAGAAACTAAAGCATGAACCATTGTTTACCAACTACACATTGGGTAAACCATGCTGAGTCTCAAGCCAAACCAACGATATTATCACTTTATGCAAGGCAACAACTGGGCCACACACAGAGAGAAATCATGGTTTGCTGCTGCTATCTGACTGTTAAAACATGTTTTTCCTCCTTCCAAAATTGAGTTCAGCTGACCTACTTTAGCTGAAGTTATTTTCTTCAACTGCTTTTTAAGAGAATCATAGTTCTGCCTGAAAAGAGAAAAAAGACGTTGAAGATGGTTGTGTTTGCCGGTATAGATGGGCCATAAAGTTAGAGGTTTTAATCTTAGTGGTTTACTTTAATCTGCTGAAGGGATGAGAAGAGCAGGTGTGATGCTTCCAGACACATGGTGTGAGTATGCCCATGTGACTCAAGGGTCTGCTCTACCAACCTTCACCCAAACTAGCAAGACTGATCAAATCCCTTAGAAAAGCATGCAAGAATATCCAAGAAGCAAAAATAATAATGATTAAAAATAGGAAGACATAGTCAAAAGAATTTAAGCAAATGCAATTGATAAAACAAAATAGCATGGATGAATGGATGGCCCTTAAGTTGGCATAGATTCTTAATAGATAAATTTGCTCCATAACAATCTTTTATATTGTCTATCCAAGTCATTTTATAACAAAGACAACACTTGGAATATTCCATCCAGTTTTGGCTGCCACAATATAAAAAATATGTTGAGACTCTAGAAAGAGTGTAGAGAAGAGCAACAAAGAGGATTAGGGGGCTAGAAGCTAAAACATATAGAGAATGGTTGCTGGAACTGGATATGTCTAGTCTAATGAAAAGAAGGACTAGGGAAGACATGATAGCAGAGTCTTCCAAGATCTTAGGGGCTGCCGCAGAGAAGAGGGAGACGAGCTATTCTCCAAAGTACCTGAAGGCAGGACAAAAAGCAATGGATGGAAAATAATTGAGGAAAGAAGCAACCTAGAACTAAGGAGACATTTCTTGACAGGGAGAACAATTAACCAGTGAAATGAGTTGCCTCCAGAAACTGGATGCTCCAGCACTGGAGGGTTTGAAGAAGAGATTGAACAACCATTTGTCTGAAATGGTATAGGGTTTCCTGCTTGCACAGGGGGGTTGGACTAGGTGACCTTCAAGGTTCCTCCCAACTCTGTTATTCTATTATTCTGTCTTCTCCATTCAAAGTAGCCTTTGGGACACTATTTTTTCCCATTCTTCTCACAAACAAACACTGAATGAACAGGAATGCCATGAAGACTTCATGGCAACTTAAGATCAATCCAATATAAATTTCCAAAGATCAGAATTAATTTCTGAGTGAAGTCCTCCTGGGGAGCAAATCCCATTTTACCCGTTGCATCCATAGAGATGGGTTGTCACTGGTTTAAGGGCTACAGTTGAATTCCAGTGGTGAAGTTAATGTTACTTGGGTGCTGTTGTGAACATAAACACAATACTTGCACAAGCATTAATCGCTTCTTTGTGTTCCTTTGTGGGCCACCACAGAAGAAGTCAATCTATAGAATATGCCATTTAACTAAATTAAATTCTACTTAGCA
Source organism: Laticauda laticaudata (assembly GCA_004320025.1). Taxonomy (NCBI): domain Eukaryota; kingdom Metazoa; phylum Chordata; class Lepidosauria; order Squamata; family Elapidae; genus Laticauda; species Laticauda laticaudata. Next base: position 5,071 of record BHFT01049000.1, read on the forward strand.
TCTGGGATTCCCATCAAACAATTGCCTTTATAGTTTGAAACAGCCAAACAGTGGGGCCAGTAATCGACACATAAAGATTTTAATAGGTAAATAAATTAGAAGCTCACATTTCAGTTGCTATCAAAACATGGTTTTAACAGAGCCATTTGTAATTAGGTGTCTGACTTTAATGAAGAAAATTTTGCAATCATTAAGATTCTCAAGGAAGGCATTTATACCATCAGTAATGTTTATTTACTCTCAAATGCATTAACTTTGCATCATGGTTAGGTCTTTATCTTCGTTTATTGTACAATGTAAATCTTCAAGCAGTAGGAAAATTTGCACCCACATTATAAAGCAATTACTGTGTTTCCTAATTCCTCTTTAAATACAGGAACTTAGTCAGGAAACAATTCCAATTTGGTGACATCAACCTTTTCTCCATCCTTCCTTCACAATATATACATCATTCATTCCCTGATCGGAAAACTTTAGGCAAGAAGACCAAATTAGAATTCAACACAAAGAGTTGAAATTAAGGTCTTTCAATAATTCCAAGAATTTACAGTACTTGTCATTTGTCATTCTTTGGCTGGATTGCAAAATTATTTTTTTAAATAACAGGGCAGCAATAAAAGCAATGAATAACATACATTATGACTGTAATTTTTGCTTTAATTTCATAGAAAGGACATTGCATTTTAATAGTGAAATTAAAATGAAAATGGACCCCAAACCTATAATAATGTTTGGAACAAGAAGAATGCCATAACTTGATGATGATAATAACACAATGATATGGCACCAATTCTTAAAGAAGATGAATTCTAAATGAAACCAGAAGCAGCTGTGTGGTGGCATTGTTCTTTAAAATTATTTGGTTTGAAATATTTTGAGGATTGGAAAGTAGTTTGCTAATGCCTTGGTGTTTTAAAAGTGAGAGACTCTCTGTGGAAGTCCTATTAGATTGCACTACTCCAGGATTAAGGAGGGTGCCATGACTCAGAGGTTAATAGCAATAGCAATAGACTTATATACCTCTTCACAGAGCTCTAAAGCCCTCAGTAAGCAGTTTACAGAGTCAGCCTCTTGTCCCCAACAATCTGGGTCCTCATTTTTCTGACCTCGGAAGGACGGAAGGCTGAGTCAACCTGGAGCCTGGTGAGATTTGAACTGCCAAATTGCTGGCAGCCACCCAGCAGTCAGCAGAAGTAGCCTGCACTACTGCATTCTAACCACAGTGCCATCACGGTTCTTAAAGAATTGAGCTTGTCAGTGATAGCCAAAAAGATAGAAAAGATAGAAAAAAAGATACTCCAGGTTTGAGCCCTGAGCGCCATGTGACACTCGGGTCCCATTCCTTGCTCCAGCTCCTGCCCACCTAGCAGTTCAAAAGCATGCAAATGCAAGCAGATAAATAGGTACCACTTCAGTGGGAAGCTAACAGAGTTCCATGCACCTCAGTATACAGTCATGCTGGCCACATGACCATGGAAGTGTCTTCGGACAACGCTGAAAGGAGAAACAGAGATGAGCATTGGCCCTAAAGTCGGACACAACTGGACACGGGAAACCTTCACCTTTAACTTTACCATTCTATCTGTTGCAAATGTTGAATATTTGCAGTGGTGGCTTCCCAACTGATTTGAACAATCTTCTTGGAAGATTCCTGAGCATTGAAAAGTGAGACTCTCTGAGGAAGTCCAATTAGATCTCACTATTGAAGTTACTATTGATTGTCTCCAGGAACCCATAAATAAGGGGCCAATTTGACATCCCCAATGAGGAACAAACTGAGGACCAAAGTTGCCTTTTGAACTAATCCATGTCCTCAGCTTCCTCTCCGTTAGCTCTTCAGGCTAATGAATTTATCCTGGAAAGATTCAGTCCATTGGCTCAATTAAGATTTCACAGGCTTCCAGCATTTGAAGACATGGAGTTTAGCTCTGTATGTGAGATATTTAAATAGTAGAATGCATAACAGCCGAATACATTTATCTGCTTTAATCTTTGCTAATTTCTTTTTCCTCACCACTAAAGTTGCCACAGATTTCTTCCCCAAAAGGAATATTTTGAGTGAACAGTGGAAGAGCTCCTAAAGATGGATTATGAATAAAAATTTGAATATAGGAAACGGACGGGCTGCGATGAATCAAGTTAATTTATACCAGCTTTGTCATCTTACCAACCATGTTTTCTTTTGACCCCTATTTATAAATTCAATAAGGGCCATGTGAACATGTGCAGGCAATTGTTTGCATACAAGAATTCCCCACATTATGCAAAAAAAACCCTGGTTCCTGCAAGTATTTATTTATTTATGAGAAATAAATTCATGGGAAAATCTCTTTTTTCTCAGGTTGTTTCTTTGACTCCATTTTCTCTGTATATATTATCTCCCTGTTATATACCATTTTTGTGATTTTTTTTAAACTGCTGCAAAATTCTGGAAAGCGCAGCTATCACCATCTTCAGTGGCTACATTTTTCTTCTTCTCCCAATTATGAAAAGTTGCATTCCCCAGCCCATCCATCTTTGAAAGAAAAAAAAAAAACTGCCTTACATCCATGAGTTATTTTTCCATCTGGTGTGGTAACTATTTGAGTAACAGCATTCCTCAAGGCTATAAAATAGATATAAAGGCAAAAGTACCCCCTTTCCAGTTATTTTCAACTCTAGGGGGCAATACTCATCTTCATTTCTTAGCTGAGGGAACTATCTTGTCCAGAAGTCATGTGGCTTGACTATATGCTGAAGTTCACAGAATGCTGCTCCCTTTCCACCAAAGTGGTACCAATTTATCTATTTCCATTTGCCATGGGAACTCACCCTGTCATGCAGCACTTGGGACTGACAAGCTCAGCGTTTTTAACCACTGAGCCAGACCAGACCAGTTTTTAACCAAGACTCCAGAATAGAAGATATACTGTACCTCAAATTAATTCTTTCTTCTTAAACTCAAGTCTTGGGCTGAATGTGGGCTGTGCAATGTTTGAGATGATGGAGTCTTAACTTTCCAACTTTCTGGAGAACATCAAGAGGTCAATGTCGTGTTGCCAGAAGGCATGTAGCTGAGCTTGTAAAGCCCATTTTGAGGTGATTTGAAGGGTGGATATCTCCTACAATTCATTTTTTAAAAAATCTCTAATCTCTTTCTTTCTCGTTTCTAAAGAAACTTGTGAATGTTGCTTGTGCCAAATATGGCGAATTCTGAAACAATAATATTGTTTAAAGGAATACACAAAGGTTTTACAAAGAACACAAAGAAGTTATGGGAGCTTCATCCCTGGAGGCTTTCAAGAAGAGATTGGACTGTCATTTGTCAGAAATGGTGTAGGGTCTCCTGCTTGGGCAGGGGGGTTGGACTAGATGACCTACAAGGTCCCTTCCAACTCTGTTAATCTGTAAGATCTGTTTCTGGATTCATCAGAGAAGCAAGACCTTCCTAATTTCAAGAGGACAACCTTGTCCAGAACTGGCTCAGATTCAGAAACAATTTTGTTTCCCATGAGATTCAGTGGGTCACAACTTGGAAATTTGAGATGGAAGCAGAATTCTGAGTTTAGGCTTTTGCAAGTCACAAGAGCACTTCCATAAGAGTAATATATACTCTTATATTCAGCAGAATCTCATCTGCCATCATCAGGCTTCTGTATGGATGTGGGTCTCACAGCTCCTGGTTTTAAATTTGAGGCTGGTCCATTCTGATTGGCTAGGAGCCTGGGTCTGTGTTCACTGGACTTGGAGTTTGATTGATTGGTGTTTCTGGTTTCTTCTGTCTGTTTTGTGGCTTTGATTGGCTGGCAAAATCTGTTCCTGTGTTGGAGGCTTTCAGTGCAGCTTGGCTTCGTGTGAAAGGACGGCTGCTATCCATTAGGAAACTAGGTTTCACCTGGGTGCCTGGTGGGGGGGTGTTTGAGTTGGAGGCATCAGAGGGAGTCTGTCTGTGCTCAGGTGTTTGTCTATTTTGTGGTGTGGAGATCTTTCTATTTGAGAGTGCAGCATATACAGAAGCCTGATGATGGCAGATGAGATTCTGCTGAAACGTTGCTACAACTTTAACAGAACTACAATGAGCTACAACTTTAACAGAACTACCAATGACGTGGGATAATACCCGAAGGAAGCTAAACAGCACAAATGTAAGTACCCGCGAGAGCTTAAAAAAACAACAACAACAAATATATATGTATATGTATATAAAATTAGTAGCCAGGTCACATCACCAACCTGGATGCATGGAGGGAATGGCTGGGAATAGCTGCCTGCAGACTTCACAATCAATCAGATCTTGTAACTGCCCTATCATCTCTATGATTGGCAAGCCAACTTAAACTTATAAAACACCCTGTTTGTTTTCACAATCCTTCAATGTTCTATGTAGCTTTGAATTCTCTTCACTTAAAATCCAAAAAAGCTTATGTTTGTGAAAAAAGTGCTTGTTAATAAACATAGGAATATAGCCAGTGGTGGGATTCAATTTTTTTTACTACTGTTTCTGTGGGCGTGGCTTGGTGTGTGTCGCAGAGGAAGGATACTGCAAAATCCCCATTCCCTGCCCACCCCACTAACCTGATTTCCAGCTCCATTCTCCTTTGCAGGGCAACCAAAGAAGACCCAGCCACTCAGCTGGGATTCGGGAGGCAGATAATAGATAGGGTTGGCAGAGACAGTCAGAGGTGGGATTTGCTGGTTCTCTGAACTACTCAAAATTTCCACTACCGATTCTCCAGAACTGGTCAGAACCTGCTAAATACCACCTCTGAATATAGCATTCAAAATTGAATTTTGAACCCAAAAGGTACCAACTGCATGTAAAAAAGGGATTGTAGGCAGAGGACATTTTAATTAAACTTGATTTTCTGTTTCTTCAAACCTCTGCATTTTCCAAAATAAACAAAACAAGTTAAAAAAACATGTTGGAAACAACTTAAATTATTTCTATGGAGATTCTCAGTCATCCAGGTCATGGTTATTCTCAAGAAGCAACTGGACTTTCTGGTTTTTCTTTGAAGACTTTTCACTTCTTACCCAAGAAGCTTCTTCAGCTCCTTATCTAACAACTTAGATTACTCTTTTTGATTTTTATATTTTCGTGATTTTCAACCTGATCCGCGTACATATTTTTTTCTCATCTCAAGCCAGACAAGTTCAAGCAAAGTGAAGCTGAGATGCAGCATTCAATTGAAGTGTCTTTTTAAAAAAAAAATAACTTGACATCAGGGCTTGGATGCCGAAAATGAAAGAAATAAGATTTTAAATAGCAATAGCTCTTGGGATGGAAAACACACCTGACACCACCTCGGAAGTTGTGTTCCTTTGCTTGGATGCAGCTAGACTATGACAAATAGCTGAGTTGTTTTCCTATGGAAAATTTTAAACAACAGCCTCCCTTACATTCTTCTTGGAAAACCAAAGCAGCAATATGCATTAAAGAAAAGTACTGCATATTCTAGAACCAAAAAGATCTAAAATAATGTTTTATCCTGCTAATGAAAAAAAATCTTATCCACTCCCTAATAAACAAACAAATATTGGCTTGTTCCACCTGCCACACTAAGCCACAAACTAATCACAATTTGGTTTAGCATCCTGAGCACAGCTGGTGTCTGTTTCCCACATTTTCCTACACAAACTTTACTCCAGGGAGTTCTTTCTTCTTAATTTGACTCGCCTGCCAACCCAGTGCCCAGATTTCATACTTAACAGCTTGCCATCTTTGCTGTTTTGGCATGAGCTTCTTTTTCTTTCTCTTGTCCTCCCTTGGGTAGGATAGGGAGCTCCTCAGGAAAAGTTCTAACAGAAGGGAAGATGCCATAATGCCCATTATTCTTTCTAGACTCCAGAGTCTCCTTTGCACTTTGTTAGCCAGCCAGTTGGTCACACCGTGGGAAGCCCAACAAAGAGACAGGACCAGACGGAGTGGGGGGGCGGAATGGAACAGGAAACCTTAGCAGAAAAGTTGTGAAACTTGGATGCTGACCAAAGGGTTCAAAGAAGACTTTCCAGGGAGAATTTTGGACTCACTGGCATGTCCATGGTGTATCTACATCACTAGAAGAACCAATGAGATAAGAAGATGGGCATCTCAGCCAGGAAGACTGTACAGGAATATCTTAGACAGGCTTTTCAAAATTGATATCAACTCATAAAACATTTTGCATACATGTTTTATAGTTGACAACAGAAAGAAGGGTGGGGGGAGTTTCAAAGAGCAGGCAACAGTGTGGAATCGAAAGTACATTCCATTCATATTTTCTTCAAAGACTGATTAAGATTGAAGCTTCTTGTTGCGCAAAAATCTAATTGGAGAGCATGATTGATGACTCTGGCTTTGGACGTTTTTTGTTGATGATACACGCCAGAAAGGTTGGGGAAAGCAGGATCAAGGGTGACAGTAATTATGTATTTCAAAGTTGGTCACGCCCAGGTAAATGCGGATATAGAACTGTTACCTTTCAAATAAATATTTTATTAGTTTTGGGAGCATGGCTTGAGGCTCATGATTTAATTGGAGATAACTGCCGGAACCCGTGACAATTGATTTATTGTAAAGAAGGTACAGAACTTCTGTGAATGCTCAGGAAGATAAAATCTATCTCAGCATCTACTTCTGTCCCACTACTGCAGCACCATTGAGAGTGTCCTGACATACGGCATTTTGCATGGTGTGGAGCAGCTCTGTAGTGGATAAAAAGCCCTGCAGAGAATCATTAAAAACTGCCCAGAATATCATCAGGCTCCAGCTACCAGTCCTGGACAACATCTTTGCATCTCACTGTTTGAGAAAGTCGCACAACATTCTCAGAGACTCTCCCCATTCTGCTTACAATTTTTGTGAAACTGTTGTGCCTTCTGGCAGAAGATGCAGAACAATTTAAAACTTGGACCACGCATTTCTGAACAGTTTTTATCCAGGCTATAAACTGCTTAGGCCATCATTAGTGAGCATGTTGGTAAGTATTACTTGGACTGTGTGTGGGGCTTATGTATTTTCTAGGAGTGGGAATTTTTTGGGGGGTGTTTGGGGGATTGTCATGTGTGTTGTGTGTGTGTGTGTTGTTGTGTGTGTTGGGGTCTGGCATCTGGATGTTATGTGTATTCTCATTGTATGTATTAATGTGGTGTCAGGGTGGGATTCCAATTCTTTATAACACAACCGGTCCTGTTGCGTGTGCTTAGTTGGTGGTGTGGCTTGGTGGTTACAGGAGGCACCATCCTCCTCGCCTGCCTCTCATTGTGGGGATAGCTGCAGCAGTCTGTAAGTGTGAAAAATGGTCATAAGTCACTTTTTTCAGTGCCATTGTAACTTTGAATGGTCACTCCACACAAGCAAAGGACCAGCAAAGGAGGGAAAGAACTCCAGAGACTTTCAGAGACAGGATGTCCTTCTCAGTCCTTGCCTCAAAAGTTATAAGGTTAAGGAGAGGCAGTTTTTGTAAGCAACACCAGAATGTTTCCTTCCTGCCTTCCTTACAGGATTAGCCCAATAATTTCTTCTAACAACTGGTTGTCCGAACTGCTTAGAATGTTAACAACCGGTTCTAGTGAATAGGTGCAAACTGGTAGAATCCCATCCCTGCTGTGTATATATGTACAATGGCAATAAAGTATTATTATTGTGGTTGCTGTTGTTGTTATAGACTTCTTTTAGGGATAGGCCATTTTTCCTGGGGCAGGTATACATTTGGACTTTTGATGGATTCTGAGGGATTTTGAGAATTTTTGAGGGAACTTCCAAAATGGATTTCCTTGGGAGATGGGTCTAATCACAACAGACTCATTTAACAGAAGATGACCTAGCCCTTAAGAGGGCATTCTAGTTGGACTTTTGGAGCACTCTAATTCTATCATTTCCTGAAAATAAAAATGCTAGAAGCTGGCATTTTGCTTGGCCTTAGAACAGCTTTCTACTTAATGTTTTTGGTTTAAAATTAAGTCTTTTAATTTTTAAGTCTCTTAGGTTAGGGAGCTTGCTGGAAGTTAGTCTGGAATACAGATAAATAAATAGTGGCAGATTGTAAATGAACAACCCTGTTTAAATCATCGGTGTAATAAATTAAATGAGTGGCAATTGTCACTTTTTCAGTTGCCCACAACCTATGAAGCTGTTGTAGGGTGCTCTCCTTACAAGAGAAAAATAAAAAAAATAGCTAAAATTGTTTTATACTAATAACATTCCCTAAACCTCTTCATCTCTTTCACAGACAGAATTGTCCAATGACTGTTTTAAGACCCTGAATATTCATATTCCTGCTAAACGCCTGTGCCAATTATGTTTAGGAGATTAAGTACAGTAGAGAAAACTAGACAACCTTGTTTAGTGCTGTTATTTATTGGAATAACTTTATTCTGCCTGCACATGTGCTAATTACTGCTTGTGTGGGGTGGAAATGACTGAGCTGAGGAATAAAATTACATCCAAAAATGTAAACACATCGCAGCTTGTTCTCTGTAAAGAAGATAACCAAATTTAAAACTATAAGCAATAATTTGACATCACGTGCATTATTCTACGTATATTGTTATGCACCTGTCTTCTAAAAGCTTCTCAGAGTCAGAATCAAGATGGGGTTATTTTGAGGTTTTTTTTCCCACCCATTCTTCATTCTCAGGACTGAGCTGTCATTTACTTAACAGTTCTTGCATTCTTTCTTAAAGGTTATCTCCTTATCTATTCCACTTTACACAATCCTCAAAATCCACACTGCACAAGAGAGACTCAAGATCATGTGATGTTCTAGTACCGCTTTGCAAAACCTTAGTAAGACCACACTTGGAATACTACATCTGGTTCTGGTCATTACAATATAAAAAAGATGTTGAGACTCTGGAAAGAGTACAGAAAACAAGAATGATCAGACAGTTGGAGGCTAAAACAAATGAAGAATAGTTACAAGAATTGGGTAAGACTAGTCTAGTGAAAAGAAGGACTAGGGAGGACATGATAGCAGTATTCCAACATTTGAGGGGCTCCTACAAAGATGAGGGGGTCAAACTATTTTCCAAAACACCAGAAGGCAAGACAAGGAACAATGGATGGAAACTCACCAAGGCGGGAAGCAACCGAGGACTAAGAAGAAATTTCCTAACAGTGAGACAATCAACCAGTGGAACAGCTTGCCTATAGAAGTTGTGGGTACTCCATCACTGGAGGCTTTCAAAAAGAGACTGGACAGCCATTTGTCTCAACTGGTATGGGGCCTCCTGCTTGAGCATGGGGTTGGACTAGAAGGCCTCCAAGGTCCCTCCCAACTCTGTTATTCGAAGTTTTATTCTATGTTCTAAGTCACATACTTCCTGCCCATGCCCATCGGATCCATTCGCTTCAAAATATGGAGCAAACAAAATTTACCCAGTTTTCCTCCTTAAGGTAGTTGGCATATAAATAACATCAGCCACTATTTAAAGAGCAGTTAAGTAGCCGGTGCTACTTCAGTAATTTGAATGGATTTTTTTTTTAATAGACTCCAGCATCATGATTAAAGAGTTAAGTGGCTCTGATGCCTACATCCCCAGTGGTGTTTTCAGAGTTTTATTGATATGTGCCAGGGCACTCAATGGTTGGCTGCCCTAATCAGTAGTTCAGGTGCTCAGGGAAAGTCTCGGGTGAGAAACCCATGGATGATTTTTTTTTTTTTTCTTGTCCCTTTTTGCCCCTTATGAGAAGACCGCATGCTAATTTGGTTGCATGCTTGAGTTCGGCCCAAGTGAATGGCCAATTTTCCATCAAGGGGACTCCACCAACTACGATGTAATTCAATGTGCCATGTTCACTTTTGTTCCAAAGTGAGACTTCCTTAGCAAATGTGAAATTTGGGGGCATGCATAAGCACACCAGTGTGCCTACCATACCTGTCCTATTGTTTCTTTTTTTTCTTATTCGTATCCATTTCATGTATTAATAACTATGTTTATACTTATACCTGTTATCTTATAATTGTTTAATAAAATAAATTTTAAAAAATAAAAATAAAATGTAGAGCATTTCACCTCTGTCCCTTGTACTGGAAAAGGTAGAAGCGCATTCTTCAGGTTTTCAGGCTTCAGCCATAAATCTGCAGAAGTATTTTCTTGCGCAGTCAGAAAAATCTCATATTCTCTTACCATCAGTGGTTCCATCTATTGATTTTATTTTCTATCCTGTTCATTTTGTGGGGGGAGGAGTCAAAATTAGAAAAAATTCAGAAACTCTTAGTGCATATTTTCATGAGTGGAGAAGTCCACGTAACTTTGAGCATAAAGTCAAAGTATAGGGGATCATGAATCACCAAAGAATAGAATTTTATTAAGAAATAATTGAGCAGCAGTCCACTCTTAAGATGAACAAGGGGGAAGAAAGCTTTTGAATCAGTGGATTGGAACCTGAACAGAACAAAATAACAGAGTTGGAAGGGATTTTGTAGGTCATCTAGTCCAGCCCCCCTGCCCAAGCAGGAGACCTTACCCCATTTCTGACAGATGGCAATCCAGTCTCCAATTAATCCAGGAACTAATTAAGGATCCTTTTTTATACAAAAGTAAAAGTGTTGTTCTGCGTGGGGTTTCCTTCCTTGCTTTTCCACTCTAGACTAGTGTGATAATTTCATTTCCTGAAATGTTTCCACAAGATTAATAATTCTGAATCTAGTTTCTTATATGGAAATTTATGGGTATGAATTATCACAGGGGAGCCTCTTCTGTTTTTGAAAGCTACCCAAATGAAATATTTTCTAGGCCAGAAATGGCCCCCAAGGGGCTTCAGCTTTTCTTCTGGTGCATCATTGTCATCTCCTGACCATCTGATAAGTGTCTGCTGACTGGTCACATCCACCATAGAAGCTATGTTGATAATGTTCTTCTCATGGTGACCATCAAATCACAGCTATGTTTTTTCTGATCTACTGTTTCATTCCAATGGGACTTTCTCCCTACACAACTACTACTTTTTATCTGAGCATTGTTCAAGGGACAAGTTTAGAGTGAAGAAAAGGAGAAAGTTCCTTCTTTGGTGGCAAATAATAATAGTATCACACTGCTAATACTATTATTAAATTTGAAGATGATACAACAGTGGTGGGACTCATCTCCAGGGGGGATGAGTCTGCCTACCGAGATAAGGTGGACCAGTTGCTTTCGTGGTGTGGAGACAATAACTTGGTCCTCAACACCAATAGGACCAAGGAGCTAATAGTGGACTATAGAAGGAACAGATCAGACATCAAGCCCTTGCTTATCAATGGAGAATGAGTGGAGCAAGTGGCCAGTTTTAGGTTTCTGGGTGTTATCAAAAAAGAGGACCTGACCTGGGGTGCTCACATTGCAGCCCTGGTCAAAAGGACCCAGCAGAGATTAGACTGCCTGAGGCTTCTCAGGAAACAACAACTGAATGGAAAACTGCTGGTGACCTTCTACTGCTGCACCATAGAGAGTATCTTAACTTACTGCACCTCTGTATGGTTTGCCAATTGCACAGTGGCAGATAGGACAGCGCTCCAGAGGGTTAAGGTCATTGTCCAGAGGATCATTGGTTGCCCTCTCCCTTCTTTGGAAGAGCTTCATAGCTCCCGCTGCTTTAAGAAAGTTCAAAAGATCCATCTCATCCTGGGAACCCTTTCTTTTTTTGAACTATGACCATCTGGCAGACAGTACAGGCCAATAAAAACAAGGACAAATAGGCTGAAAAACAGCTTCTATCCCAGGGCAGGAACTCTATTGAATTCTACTTTGTAGTACAATATTAATGCAATATCAGGGGTTTCAATTCAGTGTATAGAATGTGAAGAATGTCTGTTTGTGTTCATTTTCATTGTCATAATGTACACTGAAGATGGTATTTAATTTCGTTGTATGAGGTGCAATGACAATAAACTAAACTAAACTAAAACTAAACTAAATAGGGCATTGGCGTGATATCCCTTCCACAAAGAAAAGACATTTGGTTGATTGGAAGTTGACTTTGAGAAGATCTCCCTGACATACTCAAAATTCCAGAGAGGCTGCAAGAGAGAACTAGCTAACATTTCACTAAGAAAGTATCAACAGTGAAATATCTTTATTGGTCCTAAAGTATCAGAATGCAACTTCTTAATGTTGATATTAAACAGTAAGCACATTGCGAGAGGCTGGGTCTTTCTAGCTTTCCAAAGAAGAACCTTTCCTAGCCTTACCAGGAGACGGGCAAGAATAAATCTCAGACTTTAAAAAAAAAACCCATAAAGAAATAGTTCTGCCTCGAAGGAAAATCATTTCTTTGAAGAGAAAGAAATCCTTCACTTGGGGAAAGCCCAGAACCACAAAGAAATTCACATCAGAACATTGTGAACATGATTGTATGTTGTGCATGAAAAGTGTTTTTGAGGATATTCAGGAAATATCCATGGCTAAATCTTTGCAGCTTTTTTTTTCTTTATAAATATTCCCCACACACACACACACACAAAAGGACAAAGGGTAAAAGAAAAAAGAGAGAGAGAGATTTTTCAGTGTCAGCAAAATTCCAAAAGAACATTAAACTTTTTTGCTGATTAGATTATAAAAGCCTCACTTTCTTCGCAGTTCCCTGAGGTAATTAGCAAACAGACTAGTGATTTTTAAATATATCTTTTTTTGCCTGTCTGATGAAAGGGCATTCTCTAGGCTCCCAAAGACTCTGCTCAGTTTGAAAAGCAAAGACTTGAAGGAGAATCTCAGAAAGGCAGCTGAAAGACTAGAAGTTCCTCTTGTGAAATGAAATGGAAGGGAGGGAGAGAGAGAAATGTGATTGACACGGCAGAGAATTAACCATTATTTCTTTCGAATGTCATTCGGATTTGGGAGTCAGACCCTGAATTAATTAACATGCACAAGAAAGCAACAACTGCTTCTTGAAAACATCTGCCCCAGGTCAAATTCAACCTCCAAAAAATGCTTCTTTGGACTCTGATTTTGGGTTGAGGGAAAGATCCTGAAATCTCTTCTTGGCTTAATAGCTCTGAACCAGGGGTGGGATTCAAATGTCTTAACAACTGGTCTGTGGGTGTGGCCTAATTTATGGGTGTGGCCTGGTGGTCATGTGACTGTGTGGGTGTGACTTGGTGGTCACATGACTGGCTGGGCATGGCTTGTATGTAAAAACTGTAAATATTTATGTTGATATTGATTTTTTTATTTAAAAAAAGAGCAACTTTTACCTAAAACCAGGCAAAGCAGGCAGGCAGATTGAGTTGCTCACAGAATCACAGATTCACTTAGAGATCTAACTTTCTGCAATCTGCTACCTGAGTCTGAACTGAAAAATAGAAACTTCAGTCCTAAGAAAGGTTCGGCTCTGCTTTCCGATTAGCTAAAAAACAAGGAGTCCAACAAGTTCTTGCTTTCTAGCTAATCTAAATCTCCCTGCACAGCAGAAGAGCTCAAGACCACTAAAAGCTACACACACTCCAACTCTTTTCCATCTAGTGGTCAGCTGGGTTTTTAAACCCCATACCTGGTAGCTGTCATAAACCTCAGTGGTTGGTTCTCCACTAACACAAATTCTGAGAACATTCAGGGCCATCACAGAAGATTGGTCAACTTCTGATCCCCTGAGTCTGTTGCCAACATCTTGCTGCCAACTTGGATGTCCTTGTACTCAACACAGAGCCCGCATTTCTTTCCCATTTTGGAGAACTTGGTGCAAATCTTTGTCATCAATCTGAGAACATCAAAAACCTGGATTTCCAGCTTTTGTGTATCTATCTCAGCCATGTTTGACTCTGTGCCATTTCTGAACCCTCTCCAGGTATGTCATTCCACCAACTGGGTGGCTTAGGCTAATGACTTTTTTATTGAAAGTACACATTCCATCTTGCTCTAAATCTGAGGTCATTGTGTTCACCTAGATAGCTTTCCTAATATTGAGCTGAGAAAGACCAGGTAGGAAAAGCAGGAAGTGAAATTGCCTGATGACCTCTCTGACCAACAGTTCTGTCGCCCCTCCCCACACTTGTTATCTGATTGAACAAACCATTCCTCTTTTAAATATTTCACCCATTTATTGAAGTTGGGTGAGGAGCACAGCTAATAAGAAATGACAGCTGAAATCACTACATTTCAAGACCTGACAACACTCCTTATTTTTAATTTAACTGGGGTCATGGATTGATGGGAACATCCACCACTATGAGCAAATAAAAGTGGTGAAGATGGGGTTCAATTTACATTTATCTTTCATTGATCTGTAGGTTCCTTTAAAAAAAAAAGAATTATAAACAAACAGAGAAAAAGGAAGAAGAAGAAGAAGAAGAAGAAGAAGAAGAAGAAGAAGAAGAAGAAGAAGAAGAAGAAGAAGAAGAAGAAATCTCACAGCTGCTTAACGATCAAGGGGTTGATGGTATTCAGTGTAAATTGCACCGATGATGAAACACAGCGGAGTCTAAAATAAAGCTTTCCATTCAATCCCTTTCAGTTTAAAATGTCATATTCTTGTTGCTCTTTTTGAGGGTTTCTCTTGATGGAGCTTTGGTGATAGCAGAGAAAGTTCTTAGGGGCATTGTTTTCTGGTCCACATCTCCTCAAGACTCTAACTTCTAAGGCCCAAGAGAAGAAATATTTCATGAGAAGAGTCTTCCACTCCTCTACTCGCAACAGAATACCCTATGTCACCAGACTTGAAATTTTAGGCTTAGATAACTTAGAACTATGCCGCCTTTGATCTGGACCTAAGCGTAGTACATAAAATTATCTATTGCAACCTGTCAATGACTAGTTCAGCTTCAACCTCAACAATACACGAGCACACAATAGATACAAAATCAGGGTAAACCGCACCAAACTCGATTGTAGGAAATACGACTTCAGCACCAGAGTGGTCAATGTCTGGAATACTCTACCTGACTCTGTGGTTTCTTCCCTAAACCCCAAACACTTTAACCTCAGACTGTCTACTATTGACCTCACCCCTTTCCTAAGAGGTCTGTAGGGAGCGTGCATAAGTGCACCAATTGTGCCTACCATCCCTGTCTTAATGTTCCCTTTTATTCGTATCTATTTCCTGTATTAATAATCAGTTTATACTTTGATATATTATCAAATGCATGCTTGACAAAAATAAACAAGAATAAAAATAAAATAAAAAGATTTCTTCAAAAAAGATACAAGTGGGATGTCTATGAAGAATCTCGATCATGCAAGTCACAGTTGTCCCAAAGGTGGTTTTTCAAAATGCAATTAGACTTAGTTTTTCCTAACAGAAGGGAACTTGAAGGTCTTCTAGTCCCACCCCCTGCTCAAGCAGGAGACCCAATACCATTCTGGCCAAATGCCTATCCAATTTCCTCTTTAAAACCTCCTGTGATGGAGGTTTGATGACCCAGGGTGGGGTACAAAATAAACACAGTCACAAAAAACAGGTGAAGGCCTTTTTATTCCTTCACTTTGCTTCCAAGCTCCAAATATCCTTGACTGGAGACAAAAAAACTCCCACACAAACAGTTACAAGAAGGAGGAAATGCCGTTTAAATTATAAAGAGTAAAAAATAATACAAACCAGGCAAGATAAGGGCTGGAAGGATATCCATGGATATCAGAACACACACTGGGAAGGATGCCAAATTCAGAGAGGAACCATAAACTAGAGATATTTCCATGCTTTGTTTCCAGCGTTCACCCGTACGCATGTCCATCCTCTTATTCAATTGTCACAGCTGCAGCCCATGAAGAGGATCAATACCTTCTTCTCTCCATTAAACCACATCTCTCCCTTATCCTCTCCTCCCCGTGTGCCCTAGGTTGGATATGGGATGGGCCTGGGTCCTCCTCTGACTGCTCAGCTAACCTCTGCCCTTCCCCAGCCTCCTCCACAACCTCCAGAGCCACACTTCCACTCCCTGTCAGCTGTTCCTCCTCTCCCTCAGAGTCAGTCTCCAACAGAGGCATGGCAGGAGGATTCACAACTTCTGGAGCCATTTTCGATTAAAAAATCTAATCCCCAGGTTCCTTGGCCATCTCTAAATCTTCTAAACAAGAATATCCCACCCACAAGAGCTTTACCCTCTTCTCCTTGGCTGGCTGGGGAATTCTGGGAGTCCACAAATCTTAAAGTTGCCAAGATTGAAGCACCCTTGATGTAAAGCTACTGTATTTGAATGAGTTAGGGTTCACGTTGGCTGGGGAATTCTGGGAGTTGAAGTCGACAGGTCTTAAAGTGGTCAAGGTTGGTCATCCCTAGAACTGTTTCATTAGAGAGATGAATTTGCCCCATGTGTCAGGGCTCCAACAAATCCACCCTCATTCAGATCAAAAGTCCCTAGCCGCATCTCAGAAAAAGTAAATTGTTTTATTAGAAATTGCCATGTTGGCACGTGGCTGGGTGCAGCCGATACTAAATCACATCATACATTTCCCCCTTAACCCTGGTCTTTCCCCCACCCCCTGGATGTGACTCCTCCAGTGGGACACATCCGTCTCCAAGAGTCATCTATCATGCTCTCCAATAACTTTCTTACACTCTGACAACTTTGGGTTGCTGAGGTGATTATCTAGGCATTTCAAGAATGCCTTGTTTTCCCCCACTCCCTTTTTCTGGCGGCTAAAAAGACCAAAGGAGTATCTTTTTAGTTGATACCATGCTTCTCTTCACCTCAGCTTTCTTGGATTTAAACATTCAGAAAAGGCTTGCTTGAAATTGGTCTCCTCCATCTTGAACTTGATCACTTTGGATATTTACCCATACTGCAAAATGACATGGAAATATACCCTGAAGGGAGCCAAATTGATATAAAGAACAGCCATAGTCCAGAAATGAATGCTTGCCCTATTGAGCAGGGACATAAAAGGGATTTCTGATCCATAAAGCCAAACGATTAAACAAACACGACTGCAAATTATTAAAGCCTCCCATCAAAAGTGTCTCATGGCTGCATCAAGAGGAATTCTTATCTGCCGGCACTACAGACATTTTGACAGGAAGGCTAATAAGTTTCCCCTTTCAGCTAACATATCTGAGCTTTTCTCTTTGAACCTCAACCCCATCCACAGGGGATTCAGGCCGCCGAGCTGGTCCGGCCGTGGAACTGGGCTGATGAAGGATAGCAAACGATGGAAAAGGAACATAGGAATTAAACCACCTTTGTTTCAAAAGTTTTCATTCTCATGAATGGGGTTTTTCCTTGAGCTGAAAGTTCTAAAATAGGACAGAACTGGTCTTTTCAAGGGAAAAAAGAAAAGATGAGGAATATTCTCATCAGGAATAGATGAACGGTGTTGGGGGCCTGCATTTTGTGCAGTTTTCACTCTGAGAATTTTGCCTCATCCACCTGTTGTTGTTGATAGTTGCAAAGTCATGTCCAACCCATCACAACCCCATGGCCAATGTTCCTCCAGGCCTTTCTGTCCTCTACCATCTCTTGGAGTCCATTGAAGCTCATGCCGACTGCTTCAGGGACTCCATCCAGCCTCCTCCCTAACAGATAACAGATAATCAGAGTTGGAAGGGACCTTGTAGGTCATCTAGTCCAACCCCCTGCCCAAGCGGGAGACCCTACACCATTTCNGACCTTGTAGGTCATCTAGTCCAACCCCCTGCCCAAGCGGGAGACCCTACACCATTTCTGACAAATGGCAGTCCAAATGGCAGTCCTCCTTCTCTGCCGTCCCATTCTTGTTCTATTGCCCTCCATCATTCCCAGCATTAGGCTCTTCTACAGCGAGTCCTTCCTTCTCATGAGGTGGCCAAAGTCTTTGAGTTTCATCTTCAGGATCTGGGCTTCTAAAAAGCAGGCACAGTTGATTCCCCTCTAGGACTGACTGGTTGGATCGCCTTGCAGTCCAAGGCGTCTTCTCCAGAAACAGAGTTCAAAGGCCTTCATTTTTTGGCACCCAGCCATCTCACTTCCTATTTTCTTCCAACTGAGGAAAACAGACTATGGAATAAGAGTTAGGAGGGACTTTGGAGGACTTCTAGTCTAACCTCCTACTCAAAGTTGGAGACCTTGACCTAGACCATTCCAGACAAATGGCTGTCCAGTCTCTTCTTCAAAATCTCCAGTGATGGAGCACCCATCTTCTGGAGGGAAGCTGTCCCACTGATTAATTCCATAATTATGTAAGGTCTCCTGCTTGAGTGGAGGGTTGGACTAGAAGACCACTAAGGTCCCTCCCAACTCTGTTATTCTGTTACCTTTCTCCAATATCAAAGCATCAATACTCCCATCCTGCTTCTTCAGAGTTCAGCTTAGTGAAATCTATGGCCTGCCCAATTTTGATCTTTGTAGATCATTCTTTCTCATTCTCAGCCATGTTAAGTGGTGTGGACTTCAACTCCCAGAATTCTGGTTGTCTCCAGAAGTTGTGGCTGCTCTGCCCCTGGAGGTTTTGAAGAAGAGGCCAGACAGCCATTTGTCTAGAATGGTCTAGGTCAGGGTCTCCTGCTTTGAGTAGGAGATCAGACTAGAAGACCTCCCAGGTCCCTTCTAATTGTTCTCACTGTTAGGAAGTTTGTCCTTCATTCAGGGTAGAATCTCTCTTTGATAAGCTACTTACTTCTTGGTCTGCCCTTAGGTGCATTGGAGAAGACATGTCAATCATGAGTGGGCTTCAAATTTTTTAACAAGGGGCTGTCTGCCCTAATGATTGGCAGGGTGGGTGTGACAGGGTGGTCATGTGATTGGGTGGGTGTGGCCAACACAACGTCACTTCTTTGCCCTAATTATCTAAAAAAAAGATAATATACCAAAAAGTTGTGCATTATTTCGTGCATTTAATATTTAAATAAAAGACTGGGTGAAACCAGGCTTAATAGCAGTGACTGTGGGAGGGATCTTGGAGTCTTAGTGGAGTTTCTGATGAGTTACATGATTCTTATTATTTGGGAATTAATCCCTTTGGAGGCTGGTGGTTATGTTATCTGGTTTTTTTCAATGGCTCTCCCTCCCAAGCACTGAGTGGATTGTTTATCTAGTTTGCAACACTTTTACCAGGTGTGAAATACTCTTGGCGGAACACCCAGAAGTTCAATTAAGTCTATTAAGAACTTTCCCTTGCTGTTTATCTTTCTGAGATTATTGGGGGCTCTCTGAGCCCTGCAGAGTCTTAGCTAGGGGCTCTCCTGAGCCCCTGTGAGCCCCCAGCAGCCCATCCCTGATTTCAGTAGGTTCACCAGGTTCAAAAACATTCAATAGCTGTTTCTTTCTTTCCCATTTACATGAAAGAAAATAGTTGTGTCCCCATCACAGAAGGCATTATCTTTTTCTTTTTTTGGCACAACATGAATTTAGACTCAACAAATAGTTGCATTTCTCAAGCATCCCCACCACCACAAACCCAGACTCAAAGTCCACTGAGACAAAGTGAATTCTTTGTCTCCTTCCTTGCATTTGCGGAGAGCCAAAATCAATGACAGAAGATCACATCAGAAAATAATGCGGTAGCACTTTGCTTCCCACAAAGAAAGAAGAGATGAAGCCGGCCAAACTCCATTGACCTCCACAACAAACATTTGTATAATGTTGCATTGTGTTTTCCCTTTTTGTTTTTTGTTTTCTCCTTCCTCCCCATAAAAGCCTCGCTTATCCTCCTGTTCCTCTTACATCAGCGAGGCCTGCTGGTTGCAGACTTTGGATCTCTTCCAACTTTTATTTCTGAGAACAATCGATGCATGAGATGCATGGGTGATGGATGGGCTCAGCGCCAGACACACTGCAGAGAAGGGCCTGAAATGAGCAGCACCAAAGAAACCAGCCAGCGCACGTCATCCATTGAAGAGCTATTTAACTGCACTTAAAACATTAATTAAAACAAAACCACCATGTTAAAAACATCAAAACTTTTTTTGGCCTCATTGGCTGGGGATCAACAGAAAGCGGGAATGGATTATTCCAATTTAGCCAACACAGCCAATAAAACTTCACTGTTTGTTTGTTTCGTTTGATAAATTTAAGGGCTGCTTTGCGTGTCACCTTATTGAGGCAGTTGGTTAAAAAAATAAAAAATAAATAAAGAAGGCATTTAAAAAGAGGAGCAGAAGGCCCTGATTAAGTTTCAGACTGGGAGAGAATGATCCAGAGAGAGCTGCCATCCGGTTTGAAAGTCTCCTTGGAATTATTAACGCTAGGAGGAAATGCTTGCTTAAAAGGCTGGATCAGGGAGGAACTGTTGAAAAAGACTATCTGGAGCTCAGGATTGAACTGTTGGGTGCTTGGCACTCTCTGAGCTTGGTGGTTTTCCTGCAGACATTTCATGACCCAACTATGTAATATCATCATTGCCAGAAGGAGGAGTGTTCATGGAGAAGAGAGGAAGATGGAGAGGAAGAAAGAAGATGTAGGAAAGAGAGAGGGGAGGGGAGTGTGGAGAGGAGGAGGAGAACTGTGGGGCCTCTCTGATCTTGGTGGGTTTCTTGCAGATGTTTCATGACCCAACTACGTAATATCATCATTGCTAGGACAGATGTTTGTGGAGAGGAGAGGAGGAGGAAGAGGAAGAAGAAAAGAGGAAGAGGAAGAAGAAAATGAGGAGAACTGTGGGGGTTCTTTGAGCTTGGTGGTTTTCTTGCAGATGTTTCATTATCCCACTAGGAAATATCATCATTGCTAGAAGGGAGTATGGAGAGGAGGAGGAGGAGGAGAACTGTGGGGTCCTTGGTGCTCTCTGAGCTTGGTGATTTTCTTGCTAACAGTTCATGACCCAACTAGGTAACATCATCAGTGCTAGAAGGGAGTAGGCTTTGATTTCCCTTCTAGCACGGTTGAGGTTATTTAGTGGGTAGCTTCCCTAACAGGTTCTTCCAGCAATCCAGCCATTGCCAGGGAGAAAACTTTTCAGGAAGCATTGCTTCCCCTTTCGGTGATGGTGGGGAACCCTGAACCCCCCTTTCCCCCATCCTTCTCCACAGAGGGAAAACGAATTGGCAGGGAATGGTGCTGACCCATCCCAAAAACTCGGCAAAAGAGACATCCTCAAACAAGCAACCTTCGCCAAATGCAACTGGTCAATTAGAGCGCTGTCTTTGCAACAGTTTGGCTTTTTAGCACTTGTGCATAATTGAGAGTCCGGTGCTCCTCCTTCCTGAAATTAAACTCCAGCGAAGCATAGCAGATGATTCTAGATGGCTCGCAAAAAACACCCACAACACCGGTGGATTGCCTCGGCTCCGACGCATTGCGTGTTTTGTGTGTATGTGTATGTGTATGTGTGTTTTCCCCGCGGCAGATAATTGACTCCTGACCCCAATACTGCTTTTATGGCTGCTGATTTAGCACCAGTTTATTCATCAACATCTGGTGGGCTCAAAATGATGTTTTATTTTATTAGCTCCCAAATGGGTGGCTAATGCAGCTTAATGGGGCAGGGACAGGCCATTAAGAGAATAGAATAACATCTGAGTAACTGAGTCGGATGGGATCTTGTAGGTCATCTAGTCCAGGGGTCGCCAACCTTTTGGAACTCAGGACCACCAAGTTCATAATTTCAAACCCCGTGGACCAGAGACCCTGGGAAAATCCCCCAAAAAAGTCTGCAGGAAAATCCCCCACTCTATATTCCTACCGATTGATCATTCTTTGTTTGGGATTGCAGGATACCGTTTCCAGCTCTGTTCTCAGGAAGGGAGAGAGAGAGAGAGGAGAGAGTTTGGGCTTTGTGCAAGGAAAGCAGCAGAAGCAGCAGAAGTCTTTCTTTCTCTCCCCCAAACTCCGCCAGAAATGAGTCTTTGTGAGACTTGTCGCACCGGCACAGCCTCTTGGAGCAGGAGGCCTTGCAGGGTCTTCTTTGTGGCAAAGAAATTTCATCATTTTCCTGAATAGAATAACAGAGTTGGAAGAGACCTTAGAGGTCTTCCAATCCAGCCCTCTGACCAAGCAGGAGATCCTATGCCATTCCAGTTGTCCAATCCTTTCTTTAAAAGCCTCAAGTGATGGAGCGCACACAAGTTCTGGAGTAAAGTTGGTTAACCACTGGTTAATTGTTCTCCCTGTCAGAAAATTTCTCCTTAGTTCTAGGTTGCTTCTCTCCTTGATTAGTTTCCACCCGTTGCTTCTTGTCCTGCCTTCAGGTGCTTTAAAGAAGAGGGTAGCAGTATAACAGTTGGAAGGGACCTTGGAGGTCTTCTAGTCCAACCAGCTATATTAAGTTTCTTCTTAGTTCCAGCTTGCTTCTCTCCTTGATGAGTTTCCACCCATTGCTTCTTGTCCTGCCCTCAGGTGCTTTGGAGAATAGCTTGACTCCCTCTTCTTTGGGGCAGCCCCTGAGATATTGGAACACTGTTATCCTGTCTCCCCTAGTCCTTCTTTTCATCAAACTAGACATATACCCCATGAGAGTTTTCAGTCTCTGCAACCCCAACCTGGCCTTCGAATCTGAAAGACTTTTCTGAGTGGGATAGTTGAACTAAGGATGTTTTTGTCTGCTTTTGTTTTGTCTTTGTTTAATTTATTTATTTTTTGGCCTTTGGACTCTGTATTTTGATCTTCCAAATGGAATAATTTTTTTAAAAGGAAAAAAAAATAAAGGAGAAACGATGAGGGCATCAAATGATTAAATGAAGGGGAGTATTGCCTTTCATTTCATGCTCTCTCTCTCTCTCTCTCTCTCTCTCCCATCTGCCTTCTCTGTTCTCTAAGGCCCGTGATGTCATTTCAAAGAGAACAGCCAGTAATCTAAATTTACTGAATCATGTCAAAACGGTGCCAAGTTGAAAGCAACTTAGAAGACTTGTGGAGCATAGCAGGGTGCAGATGTCCGTTTGAGTGTCATCCAGGAAAAAAAAAAAAAGGTTGCCGCTTTAGCCCTTCAGAGTTCTCCCCAGCTCTCATAAAGAGACATTCACAGCATTGGTGGCATCTGAAATCTTGGGAAGGATACAGTGAATATTTCACCCATATTCAGGTAACAGATTGCCAGAGTTGGAAGGGACCTTGTAGGTCATCTAGACCAACTCCCCGCCCAAACGGGAGACCCTAGACCATTTCTGACTGAGGTCAGTCCAGTCTCTTCTTGAAAGTCTCAAGTGATGAAGCTCCCACAACCTCCAAAGACAACTTCTGTTCCATTGGTTGATTGTTCTCACTGTTAGAAAGTTTCTTCTTATTTGCAGGTTGAATCTCTCCTTGTTCAGTTTCCATCCATTATTCCTTGTCTGGCCTAAAGGCATAAAGAACAGGTTGTTCTTGACTTATAACCCTTTATCTATGACTGTCTGAAGTTACAACAACACTGAAAAAAGTAACTTATCATAGGTCTCACATTTAGCCCAGCATCCCTATGGTCTCGTGATCAAAATTCAGGCACCCGGCATATGTTTAGAATAGTTGCAGATCTCAGGGTCATGTGATTGACATTTGAGACTTTACCAGAACAGCTTCGGAGAAGTGAAGTCAATGGGGGGAACTGGCTTCTCTAATGACTAGGTAACTTCATCAGTGCTGGAAAGGAGTGGGGTTTGCTCTCTGTTTACTATCTGTACTAGCACTGATGATGTTACCTAGTTGGATAAGAAAACGTCTCTACAAGAAAATAATCAAGGTCAGAGATCATTGAGTACCCCGCCAATCTTCCTCCTCCTGCTCCTCCTCCTCTTCCTCCACAAACCTCATTCCATTCTAACGCTGCTGATGTTACCTAGTTGGGTAATGAAATGTCTGCAAGAAAACAAGCAAGCCCAGAGAGCACCAAGGAGCCCATATTCCTCCTCCTCTTCCTTTTTGCAAACCTCATTCTATTGTAGCACTGCTGAGATTACTTAGGTAATGAAACGTCTGCAAGAAAACCACCAAGCTCAGAGAGCATTGAATACCCCACCATATCAACCTGGATATTTCAAGTGCTATAAGAGAACCAAAAGACACAGGACATGGCTTTGTGAATCCAACTGCAGCACACATACACAACTTTGAGCCAGAGAGATAAAAATAATGCCATTCTGGCCCACTTTTTCTGAATAATTGATCCCTAAATTCATTGTAAAGCAGGACATGTAAAAATGGCTCCCAGAAAAAGACTTATTGGAACCCACAACATATTCGGAGAGGGTTACACCAGGTTTTCATTACTCTGTTCTTACTCGATACAGCATGCTACTTTTCATTGCAGGGTAACTTAAAAATCACCCCTCAGGCTAACTTGGTGTTTTATGAGGGAAAATTGAGTGGGAGATAGGAATGAGAGAACAAGAAAGCAGGCAGTTGGAAAAAACAATATTCCGAAATAAAGCAGGGAAGGAAAAAGAGTTGCCTCTTTTATTATTTATTTAATAGATTGATCAATTGATTGCTTAATTAATTAATTTTTTATCCCACCCTGCTGGGCAATTCTGGGCGCTTACAAGTTATAAATGAAGGGGGGGAAATAATTAAAACATTAAAGTATGATTAACTGTATCATGCCTTTGAACATGTAGTTCGCACAGAGCCAGCGTTCATTTGTATTTGTGTGTGTATAAATTAGATGTGCCTGCTTTGAAAAAAAAAGTGTTTATAATTATTAAATTGTGTACATGTGCATGTAATTTTCAAAGCACGGGTGCACACTGAGCTTGCTTTGAAAATAACTCGGGGGGGAGGAAACACTTCAGATATTATATGAGTTCAGCATATGTCTGTAATTATTTAGAGCTACTTCCTGTGCTTGAGGAGGTCGGCCTGGAAAAGATGTAAATTCTTGAAGAGTTATGTTAACTTTAAGAGGTGGATTTCTGAATGGAAGATTTCGAGTTAACCAGTTAATTAACCAAGTTAATTCATCAGTTAGAATAGCTTGCTCCATCACTAGAGGCTTTTAAGAAGAGACTGGACATCCACCTGTCTGAAATGGTACTATAGGGTCTCCTGCTGAAGCAGGGAAGTGGACTAGAAGATCTTCAAAGTCCCTTCCAACTTTGTTATATCTTGTGTTCTGGTTGACTTTAGGACAAGACTGGTGAGATTCTGGAGGCTGTCAGAGAGAAGCCCTGAGTGAGGAGGAACAGACTGTTAATGTGACACACTGCAGGCTGAGGCAGCCTGAGGCAATGCAACCTTAGCTAGTGAGAGTGCATTTCATCTGCATATCTCAAAGTACCTTGATTTCTCCTTGGCAGTGAATCCCGTTGATAAATGAAGGCTTAATTCTGCAGAACCCACATAAAGGAGGCAATGTGTGCTTTCCTTTCCTGTTCCAATTGTACCACCATCCATCCTTTTAAACCAGGATGGTGAGGCAGGGTGGGAGAGAAAGGAATGGTGGCTTGCTCGGTGGTTGAGCTCCTGCTTTGCATACAGAAAGTCCTGGGTTCAGTTCCGTGGGATGGAGAACAGTTGATATTTGGAGTGGCTGTCACCAGTCAGCATTCAGATGCAGATGAAAAGAGGTGATAGCTTCCCTCTGTGGAAGGTAAATGTCTGTGCAAAGTCTTCAGAAGTGATCCTGAAGGAGGGAGGGCTAGAAGGAGGGAAGGAGGGAGGGAGGAGAAAGAGAGAGAAAAGGAAGGAAGGAATGGGGAGGAGAGGAAGGAAGGAAGGGAGAAAGGAAGGAAAAGAGAGAAAAGGAAGGAAGGAAGGAAGGAAGGAAGGAAGGAAGGAAGAAAAAAGAGAGAAAAGGAAGGAAGGAATCCTCACAATGCTTCCTGGTCTTCATCCTCTTTTTCCTCCCATGCCATCTATTCCTTTGCATGCCATACTGATGTATTTCAATACATAACAAATTATCAGAACAAATTATGTCCACCAGATCAGTTCAGACCAGTGGCTAACATGGACAATGTCTATTAAAATTGAAAACATGTCCCATCCAGGTCTTATGTGATAGGAAATTCGATCACCTTGGAGAAATGTAACAAGGATTGACCCTGCAAAGTCCAAACCAGATGATCTAATGAATGAAATTACAAGGTCGGATTTGCCATCAGTTCTTTTTTTCTGGAATATTCTTTTCTTTATGATTTAGGATTTCAAATCTGCCCTGATAATCTGACTTCCTTTGCTCAATCCTCACCCCTCCAACATAAAAGGTTTTCCTTGGAGTTTTGTTCACATATTGATGTTTGCAGCCATCCTATGTTCTGCAACGTTATAACTCAAAGACAGATGGTAAAATGTCATTTTACTTAATGTAAAGCATATGGCATCTTTAAAAAAAAATCAAAACAAAAGATGTTCTTGTTGAAGGTCAAGGAAAGCACTCAAAATGACATTCATTTTTTAAAAAAAAACAGCGGGGACTTTTAAAATATAAGTATTTAAGAAGCATAATAATGGAAAGAGGTGGACTGGCCATCCTTGGCCCAAGACTCCAGTTGAAGAACTAGATCTGATAAAGGAGAATACTTGTAGTTCAGGGTTGAACTTGGTTGTTCTCTGAACTTGGTTGTTCTCTTGGATGTGGGGAAAGAGGAGGAGGAGGAGGAAGAGGACTGTGGGGTCCTTGGTGCTCTCTGAGCTTGATTGTTCTCTTGAATTTGAGGGAAGGGGAGGGGGAGGGAGGAGGGGAAGGAGGAGAAGAAGAAAAGGAAGAAGGAGGAGGAGGAGGAGAAGGAGAAGAAGAAGAAGAAGAAGAAGAAGAAGAAGAAGAAGAAGAAGAAGAAGAAGAAGAAGAAGAAGAAGAAGAAGAAGAAGAAGAAGAAGAAGAAAGAAGAGGGAATCCTGGATGATTTCTGAGCTTGATTGTTCTCTTGCAGATATTTCATGACCCAACTACTGGGGGTGACACCATCAGGGCTATAAGAGAGTGGGGTTCACTCTCATTTCATACTCCAGCGTCCTGCCCTGTCACTATTGGTGGTAGTTTTGGAGGTTCTTTGCCTGGGCTGTTTATTATTATCTACTACTACAAATACGCAATGAACCCCTTTCTGCACCATCCACTGCCATGGTATTTTGAACCCCAAGCCTTGAGTGTCAGTTCAATTGACGCTAATAAAGGCCTAAACCAACAGTGAATTGTGGCTTAGACATGGTTATGTTCTATCCCATTGGGATTCTTTGGTGTCGCGTGGCCATTTTTTTTTTCTTTTCATCCTCAGAGGTTTTGTCCTCTCCAATGCTATGATTCTCAGCTTTATAAATATCTCCAAACGGCACAATGATACCGCAATCACAGTGCCTGGCTGCCTGTGAAATGACCTCCATTGTGTCTCTCTCTCTTTTTTTCTTCCCCCATTCAACCTGTAAAATACCAAGCAATCTCTACTTATTTTCAATCTTCAGGCAGCACCAGATTTCCAGCAATGCAGAGCTTTTTTTCAGCCAGAATCTAAACTTTAAATTATTCTAGAAAGAGGAGGATTCCTTTTTATAAGGGGGGGATGTGTGAGGGAAGTTTCTGAGTCTTTTGGGAGGGCGAAGGCTATTTTATCCGTGGGGTAACGAGATTTGAAAAAGCACCAGTAAATGTACTTTCTCCTCCCAAAGGAGATTGTTTTGAATCCAAAGCAATTTAGCTATTGAGAAGTGAAGTGAGCTAAATGATTGGACCAAGACGGCTTCTGAGTCCAGCTAGTTTTCAGCCAATTCAAGCAAGGCCCTGGATATTTTTGAAGCACAGAAGCATCCATTTCTTCCCTAGAATGAAGCCGGGAACAAAAATTTCCCAGGGGGCTCGCTTATTACCCAACAGGGCGGCTTTAAAATATGTATGCATTTCTTGGTAATGAAGCTTAATGCGCACACATGCTGTCTTTAATGGCATTACTTCCCAAACACCTCGTGTTTCACCCGTGGTTTTTGGTGCTCCGTTTATGAGAGCAACCATGTCATTTTAAAAAAAAAATTGCAAATTAATCCTGTGCCCTTTCCTCTTAAACCAAGCCAATAACTGAGATGGGATGAGAATAGGAAAATTTCCTGTTTTTTAAAAATAATAAAAATAAAAAGACTGGGGGGGGGAATCATGAATAGAACAGAACAGAACAGAACAGAACAGAATAGAATAGAATAGAATAGAATAGAATAGAATAGAATAGAATAGAATTCTGTATTGGCCAAGTGTGATTGGACACACAAGGAATTTGTCTTTGGTGCAAATGCTCTCAGTGTACATAAAAGAAAAGATACATTCATCAAGAGTCAAGAATCACCAGGTCCAACACTTAATGATAGTCCTAGGGTACAATAAGCAATCAAATCATATTAGGAAACCATCCATATAAGTCATAAGAATACAAGTGACAATGTTCCAGTCCTACAGTCACAAGTGGGAGGGGAGGTGAGATAAGGAGTGATGAGAAGATTAGTAAGTAATAATAGTGCAGACTTTGTAAATACTTGAACAGTGTTGAGAGAATTATTTGTTGTGGTGTGCAGGGCTCTATAGCATCGTTTTGAGGGAAGGAGTTTAAATTTTGGAATATTTCAGAACCTTGTAGAATCATCAGAAGTTCACCGATATGAAACCATGAGTGTGATCTGTTAGTGAGAAACCAACACAAAGAAAAATACTTCTCCAGTGGAGTTCAAAAATGAAGGATTTCAACAGAGACAGGGAAGATAATCACCCCATACTGGCAGTCCTCAGCTAACAAACACCATGGAGCCCAAAATTTCTCTCATTAAATGAGACATTTGTTAAGTGAGCTTTGTCCCATTTTACAGTCTTTCTTGCCACAGTTGTTAAGTTGAATCATTCAGTGGTGAGATTCAATTTATTTTACTGTCAGTTCTGTGGGTGTGGCTTGGTGGGCGTGGCAGGGGAAGGATACTGCAAAATCCCCCTTCCCTCCTCACCCCACTAACCTGCTTTCCAGCTCCGTTCTCCTGTGCAGGGCAACCAAAGGAGACCCAGCCAATCAGCTGGGACTCGGAAAGCGGAAAAGAGATGGGACTGGTGGAGCCAGTCAGAGGTGGGATTTGCCAGTCCTCTTGAACTTCTCAAAATGTCCGCTACTGGTTCTCCAGAACTGGTCAGAACCAGCTGAAGATCACCTCTGGAATCATTGCAGTTGTTAAGTTAGCCACAGGGTTGTGAAGTGACTCTGGCTTCCCCATCGACTTGGTTGCCAGAAAGTCACAAAAGAGGATCAAGTGACCCCGGGGTCATCATAAATATGAGCCAGTGGCCGAGCATCCAAATTTTGATCATGTGAGCATGGAGGATGCTGCGACGGTCATAAAGTTTGAAAACAGGTCATAAGTCAAGTTTTTTACAAGGTTATTGTACTTCAAATGGTCACTAAAGGAATGGTTTTAAATTGAGGACTACCTGTAATGAGAACCCCACCACTCCAATACCTGGTTAGAGGAAAATAAACTATTTTATTCTTGGCATCTCTTGAGATGGGTTGGAGACTCTAATAGAAGGGTCTATGGAGATTCTCAGTCCTCCAGGTCACAGTTGTCCCAAAAGTGCTTTTTTCAAGAGGCAA
The DNA here is from genome assembly GCA_004320025.1 of Laticauda laticaudata. Taxonomy (NCBI): domain Eukaryota; kingdom Metazoa; phylum Chordata; class Lepidosauria; order Squamata; family Elapidae; genus Laticauda; species Laticauda laticaudata. The sequence continues at coordinate 34,319 of BHFT01049000.1, forward strand.
CTGGACTTTTTGGTTTGTTTTTTTTAAGACATTTCACTTCTCATCCAAGAAGCTTCTTCAGCTCTGAGTGGATGGTGGAGGGTTGGATTCAGTCAAGAGCTGAAGAAGCTTCTTGGATGAGAAGTAAAACATCTTCAAAGAAAAACAAAGAAAGTCCAGTTGTCTTTTGGAAAAGTACCTTTGGGACTCTACTAGAAGGTACTTTATGGAAAGTTCTTAGTCTATGAGTAGGTTGACAGGGAAAGTTTTTTAGATAATTCAGAGTGTTAATTAAGTAAGAATTTCAGCTGATCTTGTTGTCTCTCATAGAGACTTAGTATTTCTTCTAAGTTGCTGAGTAAGAAAACTTTTGAGGTATTTGTGGTAGGGAACAAAAAAAAAAAAAAAANNAAAAAAAAAAAAAAAAAAGAAAGTCCCCACAACTTGCAACTCAAAGAAGCAAAAGCCACTAAATAAGAAAGAAGGAAGCTTGCTTGAGGATCACACCAATTTTAAAATGTTTTTCAAAGTTTTAATTGTAATATATGTTACCAATTGTAAGCTGCAGAGAGTCACTGACTAAGATGGGCAACTATGGGATCTATGGGATTCTATAATCCCATAGAAATTATAAGTAATAAATAACATAAATTAAAAGAGAGAAAAAGAGGAAAGAGAGAGAAAGATAATAGAGAGATAATGGAGAGATAAGAGATAGATAAGAGAGGAGAGAGAGAGAGAAAGATAACAGAGAGATAATGGAGAGATAATAGAGATAATAGATAAGATATATAATAGAGAGAGAGAGAGGAGAGAGAGAGAGTGGAGAGATAATAGAGGGAGATAGTAGATAGATGAGAGAGAGAGAGAGAGAGAGAGAGAGAGAGAGAGAGAGAGAGAGAGAGAGAGAGAGAGAGAGAGAGCCGACTGAGAAATTATTTTTTCCTCTTCTTCCTTGTTGTGTTGATTCCTGGCTCTCTGGGAGAAAAAAATATGACTATTGGTCTGTTGGGTTTTCCCTCGCTTCAGTGCCCTTTCAAATGCACTTTTCAAGCTGAATTAATTTTCATTTGCATCTCAGTGTTTATGCACCAATTTATGGGCACCTTAACATGCGGCACAAGAAGAACCCGTGTAAAAGAAGAGGGAAAAAAACTTCTTAAAGTTTAATTCTGCTTGTTAGATGTAATGGCTGTGAAATGTGCATAATGAGGGTTTCTATTAGAAGGTTTCCCACTTGGCAAAAAATAATAAATGCATAAAATTGTGTGTCTGTGCAGCATGTCAAAAAACCCCAGACATCCTACATCTCATTTCCTGCACTCTTTAAACTCTTTAAAGACACATGCATGTAAAAAGAGCTAGATTGGATGGAAATTTTTAAATAATTTGATTTTGGGGTAACCTGCATTTGATTTTGGGGTAACCTGCCAATCAAAACTTGGCTAGTCCTTATTTAAAGCCATTCAAGTTAGCAGCCACTACCATTGCTTGTTGCAATGCCTTCATGAAAAGCACCATTGGAAGAAAAAATAGAAGGAGATATATTCGATTTGGAATTGAATAAATGAATATAGAATTGAGATAAAATTTTTAAATAATATTGCAAAATAAGACATGAGAACATGAATTGGGATTGGATAAGATAAGCTTAATATTTAATAATGACAAGAATGACGCAATATGAAATTAAACAAATAAAATGAATAGGTAACTATGGTCATGTTTGTATTGAGAGGTGAAACCTGGAACCACACTGCTTGCCAAATGAGAATCTTTCATTTAAAAAAAAAAAATGAAAATGGAGAAAATTGAATAATGGAATTGTTAGGTATGTTTAATTGATATGGTGGTAGGCATTTGGAGAGAGTAAGGTTGAAAATAAATATTGAAGAAGTATGAATTAATATGAATATAATGCAATGAGAGATGCATGATATACTGATGCCACACTGTTAACGTATTTTTGTTATGTGTAGATTGAAATTTTAAAAAAATGGAAAAAAAAGAAAAGCACTATTGGAGAAAGAAGTGAAGTCATTGGACCCAGTAAGTTAGTTGAGATAAGTCAGGATTTTGTCAAAATGATAGACTCATTCGTCCAGTTGCTGACTATGGATAGACTGGCAACCAGGTGAATAGAGTTATTGGGCAACTCCCAATAATTTTAACTCATGAAGGTATCTCATTGTCATCCAAGCATTTAATCCTGGACTTAAAGTCACTAGTAATCAGAAGTGCGGAGTCCTTGGTACTCTCTCAGGTTGGTGATTTGCTCACAGACATTTCATTACCCAACTAGGTAACCTCATCAGTGGGAGGGAGTGTGGGGTTTGCTCCCTTTATATATATAGTAGCTTGCCCTGCCAGTATTGATGGGGGTGTTTTTATCTCCTTAGGTTCCTTGATTAGGGTATTATTTTCTGCTAGATTGTTTGTCTGGTGTTAATCCCTGCTTATCTGAGCATTGGTTGCTGGAGAGGCTGTGTTCTGTTTCTTATTTCCTTCTTTTTTTTTATTGTCTCTTTTGAATGATTACATAAATGTAGATTGTCTCTAGGCTGAAAAATGGGCCCATTTCATCACTTCCAGTATTTCTGGAAAGACAGGAAGTGATGAAATGGGCCAGTTTTTCAGCCTCCAAAGACTGCAGGCGCTTCCCTCAAGCCTCTGGGAGGCTGAAAAAGGCCTCAAACAGGCTGAAAATCAGCTGGGAGACGAGCACATGCCCAGCGAGGTAAGTTTGGCTGGGACTCATGTGCCTGCTCAAATGGCTCTGTGTGCCACCTGTGGCATGCATGCCATAAGTTTGCCATCACGGGTATAGGATTTCCTGCCTGAGCAGGTGGGTGGGACTAGAAGACCTCCAAGATCCCTTCCAACTCTACTAGTCTATGTTCTCTGTCTTGGGTGATTTAAGGAGTTTTCATTTTGTCTTCCTACTGCTAGTTGGTCTCCTGAATGGGGTCTTGTAGTCTTCTGCCTGCCTGTTCTAAATAATGACCATTACAACCCTTACAGTTATGTTGTAGATGGTTCCTGGGTTGTTGTTTTTTTCATTCTTCCTGGGCTATTGGGTCTGTTGGTTTCCTGAAGAAGTCTTTAGTTGGCTTGTGTGTGGTGTCACACAGTTGTCATCATCAATTGGTTGTTTTTGATGTATGTTGATATATCCTTTTCACAACCTGAGTTGTGTGTAATGGGTTGAGTAGTGATCAGAAGTGTTTCTTCGCTGGACCTATTATAATGAAACCAATCTCAATTTTAAAAATCTTAGCATCTCAGTGGCCTGGGTTTTTCTGCCTGTCAAGTTAATGAATTTAATTAATTCACTGAGAAGACAGAAAATAGAAGTATCATTGAAAAATGGCCAACATTTAAGCTCCTGATTTGATAGCCTCCAGAATTAGGCCAAGTATAAGGAGTCCAGTTCTTTATATATTCTTAGCATTGCACACATATAAAGAGCATTAGGAGCTCTGTACTTAAGCATACATCCTTGTGAAAAATGGATCCAGTAATTTTGTGCTACTTTATGGATTTTTTTTTAAGAGTCCGAATAAGCAGTGTTTACACGAACTGAATATAAAATCAATTCAATCTTGATTACATTTGACTGCACTGAGTGCAAAGTAAATCTGTCTTCCATTTAATCAGCGAGCAGTTCTGTCATGACACAATTTGCATTTTAATAATAATTTTTTTTTAAAAAAAAAGTTTTTTACAGGCATTATCTGAATCCAAGCAGGGAAATTTCCATCAACATGTCCCTCAAAAAAGGAATCCTAAATCCAGAACTTATTTGGTTAATTGGGGGAGCAACTTCCCAGCCATCAGCACACACCAGGTGACTTAATGATGACAGGAAAACAATGGTTTTAGTAACAGCAGTAACAATATCTCATGTAGCAGTTCTTATCCTGGTTCTGACTGGTCTTTACATGAGCCATGTTGGCACAGAGATGACAATGCAGTATTGCAAGCTAACTGCCCACAGCCTGGAGTTCGATCCTCACCAGGCTCAAGGTTGATTCAGCCTTCCATCCTTCCAAGCTGGGTAAAATGAGGATCCAGATTCTTGGGAGCAACATGCTGACTCTGTAAACTGTTTAGTGAGGGCTGTAAAGCACTGTAAGTCTAAGTGCTATTGCTACTGGATTGCAATGCATCTTCTAAAAATTCTTCTTTTTCTAAAAAGGCACCCTTTTTTGTGTGAAAATCTGAAAAAGGCAACTTGTTAGCTTTCTTGTGTCATCATAGGGTAAGAGATAATTTTGTAGCTGTGCCTATAAAGGAAATTGAAAGCTTCTTCTTTCTTTTTATTCTGCATTTATTCTCCTTTCTTTCATTACTGCTTTTAATGGTAGTCCTCAACTCATCACCATTTGTTTAAATAGCATCAGAAAAAGTGACTTATGACCTGCGATTAGGTCAACAACTGTTGCACCCATCCCACAATCACAGGATCACAATTCAAGTGCTTGGCAACTACCTTGCTTTTAAAACCAATTGCACAACTGTGCTGCGGTCATGTGAACACAATTGGCTACTCTTTTTGTTGATTTCCAGGAAAAGAACAAGCGAGTTGGATTCACTGAAGAACCACATGATTGGCTTGACAACCACTACAAAAATTATCGTAAAATTAGATCCAATTCAATTTATGACCACAGTGACTTATGATGGAAATTCCAGTTCTAACTGTGGTCGTAAGTCAAGGATTATTCTTTGGTGGTTTGTGTTTGCTTGCATGTCCTTTGTAAAACTTTCAATAAAAAATTATTTTTAACAATGAAAAAGGCTAGTGGTTCTTCCCACCACTGTTGAAATATGTTGTGCCCTATTAGACCTAGTTATTAGCCCAAACTGATTTATTGAGATTGGTAAATTGGATTTGGTTGCTTTCAGAACTGTGGACAGTTCACCAAAATGGCTTTATATTGCATTGCTATTGAAGAAGAACTGTTGGTTCAGCACTCTATGGCAAAAATACCAAGCCTTGTACCAAAAAAATTTGGAAAATGCCTAACTTGATTCTGCTGGTCTCTTTCTCTCTCCCTCTCTCTCCCTCTCTCTCTCTCTCTCACACACACACATAGAGAGAAAGAAAGAAAGAGAAAGAAAAAGAAAGAAAGAAAGAAAGAAAGAAAGAAAGAAAGAAAGAAAGAAAGAAAGAAAGAAAGAATTCTTCAATTACTNAAGAAAAAGAAAGAAAGAAAGAAAGAAAGAAAGAAAGAAAGAAAGAAAGAAAGAAAGAAAGAAAGAATTCTTCAATTACTTATTTTTAAAAAAATACAGTTGAATTTTGTGTGTGATTCCCAGGTGCTGCTTATCTTCAGGAGATGTTTTCCTTCTGTTGACAACCCCTGCAGTCTACCCAAGGCAGTTCCAGGTCACGCAAGACCTTTGTTCTTGAAGCAGCTTCAAATAATCTTTTTTCAGGGTTTTCTGTGGCCTCTGAAAACAACACAAAAGCACATCATGTTATTGTGTGAGACTCCAGAGGCTGTGCAAAAGCATGACTCTCTTGGGTGAAGGATCCAGAGACTATATAAGAGCACTTCCCATTCTCATGTGCTTCTGAAACCTCCAAAAAGTTGCACAAGAACAAGGCATGCTCTTTCAACAATAGTTGCTGTCAGTGCTGGTGAACACTTAGAGCAACACCCAAAACTTTGGAACCTGTCACCTGTGAACACATGTGCCATCATTTCGCCATTGTTGGGTTATGGAATATAATCATCTCACAGATCTGAGCTAATGGAAGAAGTCCATATTCCAACCAAGAATACAGTATATGAAGAGGATGTTGAGATTTCTCCCAAATCACGAGCACTGTGCTTTGTTGGAGGCTACCACAATCTGGATGTTTTTCGAGTCAAAAGAGTTCTGTTCTCAGAGGCTTGAAACCTACTTATGAAGAACATTTCATAAGAGCGTTTATTCAGTTGTGGGATTCAACCAGTTTGCACCACTTCGGCTGAACCAGTTGTTAAATTACTGGCTGGCCCCTCCCCTACCAGGTCTCCCCCCATGGCCCATTTTTGCTCCTGAGAAGCTGCAGGGAAGCCTACTAGGCCCAAAACAGGGTATGGGGGAGGCAATACATCCCCCATGACTCATTTTTGCTCCCAGGTGTCTGCAGGAGGCCGAATGCTGCCTGTCACACCCCCTGGCCATGCCCACCCAGCCAGTCATTACGGCGGAGAACCGGTTGTTAAATTATTTGAATTCCACCACTGACTTTATTGATAAGAGATATTCAGGAGAATCCTTCCTTTCATTATTTTGTTAAAGGAACCCAAGTCAAAGATTCACCCCTCAACTATACATTAAATTCATGTTTGGCCAGTTGTCTTGATTGCTCATTATAGACAGGCCTCTCAAATACACTTACTAGCTACTTTGATGACTGGACGAAAAGGCAAGTGTTGTGTGGTTCTGTTTTGTTTTTACTGTTGTCCATCCCCTTTCCTAATGCCCAATTTCTTCCTTTGTATTTTTTTTTTTAACACCTCAGTTTTTCAGAATGGTGTTTGCAAAAGGTCAGGCATTCAGAAGAAGCTTAAGAAAGAAAGAAAGAAAGAAAGAAAGAAGAAAGAAAGAAAGAAAGAAAGAAAGAAAGAAAGAAAGAAAGAAAGAAAGAAAGAAAGAAAGAGGCAAACAAAAAACAAGAAAAAAACTCACCCCAAAACAAGGCAATTTGCAGCACAGAGCCCATGGTTGCTCTCACTAACCTTGTTGACTGTTTATTACCCTTCTCCTCCAAGTCCTAATGTGCTATGTTGTCATGACAACTAGGATGTGACGTTCCTCAGCTTTCATTTGAAATACAAGAGGCTTCTTTTAAAAAAGAAAGAAAGAAAGAAAGAAAAGGCATTCACCTCACCCACCCCTAAAGCTTAACAGGTTAAATATTTTTGGACATCTCCACTCACAAACTTTTGAGAAGTGTTCCAAATTGGCACAAAAAACCCAAAGATCTGCCAGAAAAAACTAAAATAAATAGCAGTCTGCTGTGAAGTGGAGATCCTTAAGATATATGGAGCCTGTTCGTTTTTGGAAATATATTGCCCTAAAGTTCTTTGGGATGCAGGTTCCCACAATTCCCATCCCCTCCCTTATGATTGTATGACTGTAACTTTGTCGCTTGTATCCTTACAATTTATATGGACTGTTTCCTGGTATGATTTGATTGCTTATTGTACCCTATGACTATTATTAAGTGTTGTACCTGATGATTCTTGACTCTTGAGGAATGTATCTTTTCTTTTATGTACACTGAGAGCCTTTGCACCAAGACAAATTCCTTGTGTGTCCAATCACACTTGGCCAATAAAGAATTCCTATTCTATTCTATTCTATTCTATTCTATTCTATTCTATTCTATTTTCTATTCTATTCCTATATTCTATTCTATTCTGCTGTGTTATTCTATTCTATTCTATTCTATTCTATTCTGTTCTGTTCTGTTCTGTTCTATTCTATTCTACTCTTTCTCCTCGGCCATGTTGGCTAGAGATGGTAGAAATGAGAATACATCAAGGTACCACTTTCTTACTATTGCTCAAGAAACATATCCATTGCTGAAGCACGCCAACACACCTTGTTGCCTTTTACAAACAATTCATTGAGAATCAGTCTGGTCTAGTTGTTAAAATATCAGCCTAAAAAGCAGGAGACCATGAGTTCTAGTCCCACCTTAGGCATGAAAGCCAGTTGAGTGACTGTAGCCTTTTGGTGGTTCACCAAAAGACAGTAAATTCTAGTTCCGCCTTGGGCACAGAAGTCGGTTGGGTAACTTTGGGCCAATCACCAGAAGACTGGGAGTTCTAGTACTGCCTTAGGCAAGAAAGCTGCTGGGTGACTTTGAGCCAGTAAGGTGCATTTGATATGATCATCCCCTTGCCCTATTTGTAAAAATAACAAAAATGGGATACAAATTAATTAATTAAATAAATAAGTTGTGAGTAGTTGCCACTTTTAGCTCCATCACTACAAGAAATGTAAGAAGAGAATGGAAGGTCATCACCCAACCTGCATTTCTCCCATCAGTCCCACTCTTCTCAATGTATTTAGTCTCCTTTCCATCTGGTATCCTACAGCAGCTCTCCCCATTTATCTAATTTCCTGATTAAATGCATATTTTGGCCATCTTCCAAGCTATTAAGATGAATTTCTTTCTTTCTCTTTCCTTAGCAGCAATAAGCTAATGGAACCATTAGCTCCATATTATCTTAGCTTCTGAAGTTAAGCATCAGCTTGTGACAGATTGTGACAAGCCATGCGACTGATGGAGAAGCAGCATGGAACAGAAAAGGTTGGCAGGCCCATCAAAGGAACGGAATTTATTTTTCTCCCATCTCGTATATAAAGCATATTCAGATCCACTGAAGGAAGACACCCTGGCTCTGCCCATTTATGGATTCCCCACTTAGAAACAGGAAAGGATTAACTCTTGATTGAGAGGAGGACCTTTTACTCCTCATCATTGACTGGATGGTAAGTGAGGCATCCTTCAAAGGTCAGTGAGGGAGATGATCTCCCTCTCAAATTGTTGCCAAGTTCCTCCTAGCAAGTCAAGGAAGCAAGACCTCTTCATGCCAGAATTAGGAATGTGTGGTAGAATCTTAGAAACCAAGATTCTACTTGAAGGTTGCAGAATTTATAGTACAAACCCTTGACGTGAGTATTAAAACAAGGAAGCCTGCTTTATCCTCTGCTGGTGAGGCCCTATCTTGATGATCGTATTGAGTTCCAGACATATTTTAAGAAGGACACTGAACAATTGGAGGTTATCCAGAAGAAAGCCCCCGAGATGACAAGGGCCTGGAAGGAAGAACTTAAGAAAAATAAATGCATGGCACAGCATAGGAGGACAAACCCATCAGGACTAGATTCAGCGGTCCATCTGCATTTAAAAGACAAAAGCCACTCTTTTGAAGACAGCAAAGTCCACATTTTGGACAGAGGAGACTGCTGGTTTGAAAGAAGTGGGGTCAAAGAGGCCATCCATGTCAAAATTGAACAGCCCTCTCTCAATATCATCTATTTCCATTCTACAACACAGTCCTTTCAGCAGGTCCAAGAAAGCTCTACACCCATTTTATTATTCAGGTGGCCCTAAGGTCACAGATAAACCTCCAAGTAGCCTCAAAGACTCTCTCAAAAGGATGCAAATGACCAGCTGTCTGAAAGGAATATAAATCCTTCCATTCCCCACCACCCAATCAGAGCTGAAGAAGCTTCTTGGGTGAGAAGCAAAATGTCCTCAAAGAAAAAACCAGAAAGTCCAGTTGCTTCTTGAAAAAGCATCGTTGGGACAGCCATGACCTGGATGACTGAGAATCTCCATAGACATTAAAAAAGATAGTTGTCCCATCAGTTTGGGGCAGTCTTCAGCTCAGAAAAGGCCATAACCAAGTGCACATTTTGGCCAGCAGAGGTTTATAGACACAGACAGTTGTGAAAATAAAAGCATGCATATTTTTCAGGGGGGAAAAAATCTTATTAAACAATCAACTTCAACTTCAAACAATCCTTCTGCAACAAATCTGCTTGTAATGTAGAAACTGGATAGACTTGTGAACAGACACAGACCAGAAATAGAACATTATATGCCTTTTTGAGATGGCACCCTAAATTATTGGAAACTATCAGGCAGTTCCTTATGCTTGACATTCGCCATACCTTGAATAGTGGAGAGGTTGTAATAAACAGATATTTCAAGACAAAAGCAGTCAATATCCCCTTTTAAAGCCTCAGATAACTTGCCTTACAGCCTCATAAATCTCTTTTTGTAATTTGATTATGCAGGATCAGTTTGTTCTCCTTTTATTAAGTGGCTTAGCTGAAAGATGCAAGTTTGACTTTCCAAAACGAAAGCAGCGTGTGCAAACTGCATTGTATATCTCATGGGTGCTTGTAATAATTACTCCGATTTAATACCTACTAAAGCGATAACTATAGCAATAATTCCCAGAGATGGCAGAAGCTCAAGTTACAAATGTGTCAGGCAAATCTTAATTATGTTAGGTTCTCAGATGTTTGAATGCCCTTCCTTGCATAAACATATTAATTCACTAGCCATTATCAGGTAGGGGAAAATTGGCTTTTTAAAATAAATAAATAAATAAATATATGGCCGACACAGCCCTGTCAAATGCAATATTGGAGGTTTTTATTTTCTTTAGACAATGGGGAAAAAATCCAAGAACAACAGGTGGAATTATTTCTGAGTGGTTGCTTGATTGTTGCTCACCTATAGACAGAATCTTGCCAGACTGAAGCACAAATCCTCGTAAGTGGATATATTCTGTAAACTGCCAAGGAGAATTCATCTCTGTCCTCTTCCTGCCTACCAGACAATCCAAGCGCCACTGTCTCATTGCTTTCTGGGAAGAAGGCCTTCTCTCCTGCAACTCCAGACCACAGGAAATTCTTGGCCCCTTTATCATCCTTGTGGAATGCAGTGGGACTTTCCCATTTTTATTTTTGCAATCTCGTTCTCCCCAGTTTTCTGGGGAAGAGGTTTCATGTTTAGAGGGTGCTCAGAAAGACTTCACATATCTACCTTTCTTCATGGAACTCTTCAACCTCAAAACCCTTTCCATTTCAGACCATTTGCACATATTTGCTGGTCATTTCCGGCTCTAGGGAGCGGTGCTCATCTCCGTGACAAAGCCGAAAAGCCAGCGCTGTCCAAAGATGTCTCCATGGTCATGTGGCATATCAGTATATCCATGATCTGGAATAGAGCTTGGTAACAAGGTCAGCCAATGAATAGGCATAGCAACTAAGTCAGCCAATAAGGACTGCTTTGGAAACTGAAACTAGAATTAGCCTAGGTTGGAAACTGAAACTAAAAGTAGTCTAGGAGTGGTTCTATGTTAAGCTCTGCAACTATGTGTTAAATTCTGATTCTGTCTATTGAAGATGAAACTAACTTGCTTGCTTGCTGAAGACTGGAGCTCTGCTCTGAAGTTGCAACATGTTTCTGTTTGAGTTTGCTCCAAGTTGGAGAAATCTACAACTGGTTTGTAAAATCTACTTATGTTTATAAAGATGTTAAATGAAGCATCAGCCATCTGTGTTTATTTTTCTGGTACTGAATTATCACTGCAAAGCTCTCAATATAGCTGGCATGATTGGAAGCCAAAGGCACATGGAACACTGTTACCTTCCCACCAAAGTGACCCCTATTTTTCTATTTGCATTTTTTACATGCTTTCGAACTGCTCGGTTGGCAGAAGTTGGGACAAGCTGGGACAAGGACACTCCGTTATGCAGTGCTAGGGATTCGAACTGCCGAACTGCCCTCCATTCTGATCGACAAGCTCAGCATCTTTCACCAAACTCGACATACCCAATTCCTGCAACATTCCTTCATATGTTTTATCCTCCAGCCCACTATTCATCTTAGTTGCTCTTCTCTACATTCTTTCCAGAGTCTCAACATCTTTTTTAATATCATGGCGACCAAAACGGGATGCAGTATTCCTGAATTATTTCAAATTACCAGGCTGAATTAACATTATGACAGGTCAGAGGAAGGAGTTGGCATGCAGCTCATCCAAGATTAGCTGTAATAGAAAGCACATGATTTATCATGAACCATTAGTGAGCAAATTACCACAGGCACCAGATAAACTCCACTATCTCATATGCAAATTAAAATACAGTATGCAATTAAAGTCAAATTATTCCTCCTTACAACAACATAGCAACAAACCTAATTTCATAAACTAAAATCTTAACTGGCACAATAAACATGACTAGATCCCATAGAATACTTATGCAAATAAAAACTGGCAACCAACATAATATGCATAATGCATTTCTGATTTTTTTTTCTTTTCTATTTCCACTAGTTTCAACAAAATAATGAAAGACAAGCCATGGTTCCTGTCAGATCATCATAAAATAATGATGGACTTACCTCTGCAGCAAGGAATATAATAATATAGCTTTTACCTCCGTTATTAATGAATGTTTGGTTCAGGCTACTATCCACAGTAATCCTTATTTGTAGTTTCTTCCAAAAGTTAGATTTTTCCCCAGTCCTCCATTGGACAAATGTGTGCATAAATACATATGCTCAAAACATAGCTGTTGTGGTAAAACATACAGGGGAAATAGTTTACTCACAGATCACATCCACATGAAATTATTTGATTGTTTAAGCATTTATTCCCTCAGCTTGCATTTCCCTAAAAGGGGAATACAGTTAGATTGAAAAAGGCGAATATTTGCAGCTCAGGGTTGACATGAGGGGTCCTTGGTGGTCTCTGAGCTTGATTATATTTTTTGAAGGCATTTAATTACTCTAATTAGGTAACCACACCTGCTCACACTGACAGGGAAAGCTGCTACAATATAAATCAATATCAAACCCCACTTTTTACTAGCACTGATGATGCTACCTAGTTTGGCTAATGAAACATCTGAAAGAAAACAACCAAACTCAAAAGAGCACCAAGGTCATTTTCTTCTTCTTCCTCCTCCTCCTCCTCCTCCTCCTCTTCCTCCTCCTCTCCCTCCTCCTCTCCTCTGAAAACCCCACTCCCTTCTACCCCAGATGATGTTCCTTAGTTGGGTCATGAAACATCTGAAAGAAAACAACCAAATTCAAAAGACCACCAAGGACCCCACACTCCTCCTCCTCCTCCTCCTCCTTTCCCTCCCTTTTCCTTCTCCTCCACTCTGCAAACCCCACAGCCTTCTACCCCTGATGATGTTCCTTAGTTGGGTCATGAAATGTCTCCAAGAAAACAAGCAAGCTCAGGGAGCATCCAGGACTCCACAGTTAGACAAAACGGCAGCACTTTCAATGGCACGCAGGCCCAGCCTGTAAACCAAAGGTGAATAGGTAGAATTTTCTGCTTTAATCAGGGGTGGGATTCAACTTTTTAACAACTGGTTCTGTGGGCATGGCTTTGGTGGTGGTCATGGCTTGGTGGTCATGTGACTGGGTGGGCATGGCCAACTCAACACCACTCACATCGAGGCACGCATCTCCTCGCCTGGCCTCTTGTAACTGTGGGGATGCTGCAAGAATCATAAGTGTGAAAAATGGTGATGTTGCTTTTTTCAGTGCCATTGTAACTTTGAATGGTCCCTCCACACAAGCAAAGTACCAGCAAAGGAGGGAAAAAATCTCCAGAGAACTTCCAGAGACAGAAAGTCTGGTCCTGCCAAGAATGTAACAAGGGTTAACGGAGAGGCAGTTTCTGTAAGCAACACCAGAATGTTTCCTTCCTGCCTTCCTTACAGGATTAGCCCAGGAATTTCTTCTAACAAGCGGTTCTCCGAACTGCTTAGAATGTTCTAGCGAATAGGTGCGAACTGGTAGAATCCCACCCCTGCTTACAATTCTTAACTCACAACCCCATGAGCCACAACCTAACTAAAAAGGCCCTGCATACAGACGACTCACAAAGCTGCAATAAATGCAACAAGATCAGTCAAGGACTTGGCTTATGTCGCGTCTAGGTCTGGGGTGTCAAACTCAAGGCCCACAGGCCACATCTGGCCCTCTGGGTTCTTAGATCTGGCCCATGGGGCCAGCCTGGAAACAGCAAAGGACCGGTCCACAGTGCCTCTACCACAGTGGTGAGATTCAAATTTTTTTTACTACCGGTTCTGTGGGCGTGGCTTGGTGGGCATGGCAGGAGAAGATACTGTAAAATCCCCATTCCCTCCCCAACCCACTAACCTGCTTTGCAGCTCCATTCTCCTGTACAGGGTAACCAAAGAAGACCCAGCCAATCAGCTGTAGGCGTGGCTTGCTGGGCGTGGTGTTCTGTGGGCGTGGCTTGGTGGGTGTGGCAGGGGAAGGATACTGCAAAATCCCCATTCCCTTCCTACCCCACTAACCTGCTTTCCAGCTCCGTTCTCCTGTGCAGGGCAACCAAAGGAGACCCAGCCAATCAGCTGGACTTCAAAATGGGAGGCAGAGAAGAGATGGGTTGGCGGGGCAAGTCAGAGGTGGATTGGCCAGTTCTCTGAACCACTCAAACTTTCCACTACCGGTTTTCCCAGAACTGTTCAGAACTGGCTGAATACCACCTCTGCTGTATCAGTGAAAATGCAGCTCAAGGGGGTGCACAAGCCCCCCCCCCATTTTTGCTGACGGAGGCCTGCATGAGGCCATCGCTGATGAACATGAGGCACGAAGAGGTTGCACGCAGCCCCCCCCGGGCTCCATTTTCACCGGTAGAGGGCTATCAAAACAAAAAAAAAATTAAAAAAGGAGAAAATGTTTCCCTTTTTGCATTTGAGCATGCAAGAAGGGTTAAGGAAAAGAGAAAGGGGAAAGAGGAAAGAAAAAAAAGGAAAGATGGGAAGAGAGCAGGAAGGAAAAATGAGGGAAAGGGGGAAGAAAAAAGAAAGAAGGAAAAGGGAAGGAAAAGGAAGAGAAGAGAAGAGAAGAGGAAGGGAGGGAGGGAGGGAGGGAAGGAGGAAGGAAGGGAGGAAGGAAGGGAGGGGAGGAGGAGATGGAATTGAGAAAGAGGACTATGTGGCCCTTGGTGCTCTCTGAGCTTGGCTGTTTTCTTGCAGACATTTCATTACCCAACTAGACAACATTATCAAGGAAGGAAGGAAGGAAGGAAGGAAGGAAGGAAGGAAAGGAAGGAAGGAAGGAGGAAGGAAGGAAGGAAGGAAGGAAGGAAGGAAGGAAGGAAGGAAGGAAGATTGATTATAATGAGAGTGAGGGAGGGTCTCAGGAAATCCTGCTTTAGACTTGGCCACTACAGGTGCCCCCAACACGAGTGATGTTGGCGCTGGCCATGCCCACTATGGCTATGCCCCCTGGCTACGCCCCCTCGGACCTCCAAGGTCAAACACAACCCTGGTGTGGCCCTGGGTAAAATTGAGTTTTACACCCCTGGTCTAGATTTACAACCAAATGAGAGGCGATTGGCCAAGGTTAAAAGGCCGGGCGGGGCACCTCGTAACATTTGAATCCCATCGTTTTCACAGGAAGGAAAGGGATGGGTCACTTTCTAAACCCTTAGATGTTAATTAGCAAACTACCATGCTGAGTGTACAAGTTACGGCTAAGCTCCATCGCGTAGATACACACACTGAGCTTCAATTAACAAAATAGATTCCAAGAAATTGGAACAGGCTGAGAAAAGAATAATGAGGATGATCAAGGAAGTGGAAATTGTTCTTTGTAGGAGCCGGGTACTTTTAATTTCAAGGACATTGTGGGGGGAAACTGACAGCACTTTTTAAATCCCTTTAAAAAGAAACCACGTTGAAACGAGATTAAAAGTATTCTCCATCAGTCCAGCATGCGAAAGATGAAATGATGAGTTTAAGTTTCAGGAAGGCAGAATGGATTGGATGAAGGGAGAAGAAGAAGGGTGTGATAATGGGGGAACTACTATCCAGACTTCCTTTTACCAGGTGTGTTCCAGAAAAGGATCTTGAATTTGGATCCTTACCATGAGCAATAGGTTGAAGTCAACAGTTTCCGCATCTCCTTCCACTTGGGGTCCTTGGTGCCCTCTGAGTTTGGTGGTTTTCTTACAGACATTTCATTACCAAACTAGATAACACCATGATTGCTAGTAGAGATAATAAATGGAGAGCAAACCCCTCTAGCATTGATGATGTTGCCTAGTTTGGTAATGAGATGTCTGCAAGAAAACAACCAAGGTCAGAGAGGACCACAGATCCCAGAGTCCTCCTCCTCCTCCCCTTCTAGCACTGATGGTGTTACTTAGTTTGGTAATTTAATTTTCTGCAAGAAAATCACCATGTTCAGAGAGTCCCAAGAATCCCACAGTCATCCTCTTCCTCCTCCCTCCCTCCCTTCCAGCACTGATGTTGTCATCTAGTTTGGTAATTTAACATCTGCAAGAAAATCACCGTGCTCAGAAAGTACCAAGCACCCACCCACCCCAGTTCAATTCTAAACTACAGATATTCTCTTCCACCAGCACTTATCTGAGTTTGTATTGTGGGCAGGGGGCAAACACTTCCAAAGATTTCAGTCAGAAGTTTTTCCAACCCTTCCTGAAGATTCCACAATGTGGGTTTCCTCAAGCAAAGACGCTCCCTTAAAACCACATTTCTTTTGATTGTTAAAGTGCAGATGGACCACAGGTGGGATTCAGCAGGTTCTGACCAGTTCTGGAGAACCAGTAGCGGAAATTTTGAGTTGTTCAGAGAACCGGCCAATCCCACCTCTGACTGGCCCCACCCCATCTATTCTCCGCCTCCCGAATCCCAGCTGATGGGCTGGGTCTTCTTTGGTTGCCCTGAAAATGGAGAACAGAGCTGGAAAGCAGGTTAGTGGAATGTAATGGGGAATTTTGCAGTAACTTTCCCCCAGGAGTGGCGGGGGGGGGGGGGGG